>JAHDVE020004074.1:0-44555 GCA_022606495.2 Halesus radiatus
AAAAAATATAACTGGCCCAGCAATATCCTCTGAGCGGAAACTGAACAGTGTTTGAAAAGGAGATATGTTAATAGGGAAGAGAGGAAATTTGACGTTTCTCCCCCGTGAAAAACAAGACCAAATGTAGTTTATAATAAGTAAAATAAGTTAGGTTCTCTTCAGTTTTATTTAAAATATACAAAAACATGTTTTGACATTCGAAAATGGAAATCAATTTTTGTCATTCAATATTTGAATCGGGTAAAATGGATCGCAAAACCAATAATGGCGTTTGACGTTTCACCCTTTTGACACTTTTTTATAATTACTCCCCTCTTGAGGGGAACTTAATTCACAAAAATCGACATCCTAAATTGATCATAAATTTGACCAAGAATTTCGCTGGGAAGAGCGTATTTGTGCATTTGAACAGTGTTGAGGCAAAATTAATTCATGCCTTTGACACGTTATAGTGGTCCGGTCGGTGTGGCGCTCTCGGCGCTGCCTTCCGCGGTCGGTACAATAGCTTTGTACATTATAAAATTATTTATATTTTTATGCGAGGAAGGTAGGGCAGGCAGTGCTTTTGACTATATGTATTATCAAAGCATGCGCTGAGAAAGCCTAGCCGACTTCCGATAAATTCTTTTTGAATGCTTTTCGGGGATTACGATAGCCCGTTGCTATTAATCTATAAACGAACCAACTTACTCTTGCATGTTACCGAAATCTAGCATTGTTTTAGATTAATGATTCTTGGAAGGTGCCCCACAACGAATTATCTAAAAAAATTAGGATTAGATAGAAAATACATTATTTTAGATTATCGATCAATGTCTGCAAAAAATTAGATAATCAAATTTGTAACTCAAGATGATCTATGTAAGTTGAAATTTAATTCCATATATTGATAAATGTAAAATTTTGTCATTTTCTAGAAAGATCTATTGAGGACCTTGTGGTGTCACTTTAGACTGTTAGCTTTCTTTCGTGACCACATTAATAATGTCGCTGATACATCACTTAAACTATTTGGTTTCTGTTTGTACGAGAACCGATTAACGATGGTAGGGAGTTGTAGTGAGGTAGAGAAATACGCACGCCTTTATCACTATAAATTACCGGCATATGCAGTAAAGGGGACAACGGAGAAAGCTTGGTGTGCAATGGGAGGACTTCTTATATATGGAGTAACGTGCTGGACCAGTTCTTGGAATGTATTTTTTTTTTTGATATTTGATACATTTTCCGGAATTTGACATCATCTCCGGACAGTTTCCTGACAGCAAAAATAACCTACAATGAATGTTACGTTCGATGTAGGGGTGGACCTAAGACCTCTTTCTTTTTTGTCACGTTCGAAGAAATAAATACGATAGCAGAGACTCGTCTTCACTTGATTCACTCGACATTTTTCGATTTTGACTTTGATAGATCCGATAAGACTCATCGGTAAATGTGATAACAGAAATCTGCAATACCGACAATTTACTGGCGGCTACAAATCACTGCAGACCCGTCAGAGAGTCGATGGAGGAAATATCGTGAAACATTTCCTGTATTTTTGCTGCACCCGGTTTATGTCGATTCCCTACCGGACGAGAGCGGCCTAAGAATATGAATACCCTAAAAACTCCTATGGCATCCCCAATTGGGGAATGTTGTGAGGCTGAAGGTATTGGGGAGGGGAAGGAGAAGGGGTAGAGGAAGGTGGGGAAATATCTGGCAATTCAGATCTGGTCACCAAACACGGCTAAAGCCATTTCAAGCAACGTTTCAATTCTGAATGGTGGTCTTTCACCAGGGCGATACTGAAAGTATCTTCCACTCTGGAACGTGCGCAAATATACTATATATTAATTTTATGTTAATTAATTGTGAAACAGCACAAATTAATTAAATAAAATTTACTTGCGCACGCCGGGATTTGAACTCGCGACCTTCGGATTCGTAGTCGAGAGCCTTACCCCTCGACCATGGAGGCCGTCACTAGTTCGTCCTCATCTTGAATATGTCAGTGTGATTTGGTCTCCTATCTATGCTGTTCATATTCATCATATTGAATCTGTACAACATCACTTCTTACGTGGAATTGCTTGGAGATTATGGCGAGAAAGATACAATGATTATTCCTATGATGAAATTGAACAATCCATAAACATTTCTTCATTAGAAAAGACTTTGATTTCATTTGCATTTTCAAAATAATTAATTGTATTATTGACTCACCTTCTTTGTTGCAACATTCCTTGTCGTAGACTCAGAAATAATGAATTACCTTTCCTCTATCAACATTAGCAGAGTTCAGAAATTAGTGGTAGGTACCTTTTAATTTATTTTATTTATTATTGACCGAGTTAGTTCTCAGTACATTTCATGTATACGAGTATACACTAATGCGTACATGGTTACATTTCATTGTTTATGCAATTATTGTTTTACATCAAGCATAATTAACTAACTAACCATCTTGCCGTTTCTCCGAAGGGGTAGGCAGAGAGGACGGACCGCCAAACAACTCGATCTCGGCATACACTTCTTGCTTCATTCACTTTCATACAACGTCTCATATATTCTCTTCTGTTATTCCGACTTCTGACATGGCCCGACTCAAGTATTTGATTCACTTGATCGTGCCATGTCTTCCTCGGACGTCCCCGGCTTCTTCTTCCATTTACATTCGCGTCATACATTCTCCTTACACTCCTCTCTTCGTTCATTCGCTCTACATGTCCAAACCATCTAAGGGTTCCTTTCTTGATCTTTCTCACTACGCTTACATCAGCCTTGCATTCTTAACGAATCTCAACATTTTTCACACGATCATACATGGTTTTACCACACATTCGTCTCAGAGATCTCATTTCTACAGCATTCAGTCTACTTTCATCCTTCCTCTGCCAGTTCCAAGCCTCACTACCATACATCAGGGTTGGTATCAGCACTCCATTGTGGACTGCTAGCTTCGCTTCTTTGGACAACAAGCATAACAATCTATATATATATATATAAATCAATGTAAGTTTGTTTGTTTCTTTGTCCTATGTTCTCGAAAATCAGTGGTCCGGTTTCCCTGAAAATGGCACAGTTTGTTCTTATTAGTTCCCAGAAGGTTTAGAAAGTAGTTTGAATGAAATCCAATATGTAAAACTGTTGCTATAACGTTTTAAAATTAGTATGAAAAACATTGAACCCGCCATGTTTTTTTGAGGTTACCCCATAGATATAACACTATGGTTTGCTACAGATTGCGTATTCAAAAGAAGAAGGTTTGTTTGGGTAGAGTATTTTCAAAATGTAAAACACAAGTAGGTACCTACATAATAACTCTATTATTTAGATATGTTATGAAAAAATAAACGTTTGGAAAGAAATAAAATTTTCAAATAGCTTCTTCGTTTAGAGGTAGTAACTTTCATTATCAATTATGGCACCCTAATGACAAGCAAGAATTCACAACTTCATAACTTTATATGAATCTGAGCAAGGCCGGGTACACATCAGTTAGTTATTTATAAATACATTCATTCGTCAGATTTTCAGTCCTCTATACATTAAGCACTTCTGTGATTCTGTTTTCCCCATATGCGGTAATCTAATTCTATGTACATTTCATGAGGCCTATTCTGGTTCTTTTTGAAGAAAATTCCCTTTCCTTAGGCTAAAATACTTCTTGCTAAACTGCGGAATTTCGGAGACAGAAAAAAAAATCGTAATAAGACTGTAGCTTATTTGAAAACAAAAATTAATGACACATCTTCAAGTGACACAAGGTTTTGGACCAACACTTTTAAAAAAAAAAATTTTATCGTGTAATTCATTTTAATCAATTTTAATTTTATTTTTAAATAGCATTTTTTAATTTTTTATATGAATGCCGTACAAGAGTCCCAACTGATCCCAGGCGTCTGGAGCCAATGAGACCCTGGCATTCCCAATTGGGGAATGTTGTGAGGCTGAAGGTATTGGGGAGGGGAAGGAGAATGGGAAGAGGAAGGTGGGGAAATACCTGGCTATTCAGATCTGGTCACCAAACACGACTAAAAGCCATTACAAGCAACGTTTCAATTCTGAATGGTGGTCTTTCACCAGGGCGATACTGAGAGTATCTTCCACTCTGGAACGTGCGAAAATATACTGTACGAGTATATTATTTGTAATCAATTAATTGTGAAACAGGACAAATTAATTAAATAAAATTTACTTGCGCACGCCGGGATTCGAATCCGCGACCTTCGGATTCGTAGTCGAGAGCCTTATCCCTCGACCATATCGAAGAATTACGTTTTGTAAAAAGGTACCCACGTAAATAGATAGTAGCGACCTTTTTATTCTGTTACTACTTCTAAAAGTGACATTTGCCGCCGTGGTATATTTATGCCGCCGCCTGCCGCTGTGCATTATTTTGTTTACCGTGCCGGGTTCAAGAAAATACTTTTGGCCGTGAAAAACTGAAAACACCTCTGTCGTGTTTCTTTAGTTTATTTCTCAGTCTTCCAGGTGCTGTCTGTAACCAGACGATTGATGTTACTCGGTGATTACACAGTAGTAAAAAAAAAACAAATTCCATTTCATGAAATTTCTAGAATTTGTTGACAGAATTTCCTCCTATTTGGTTCGAGCAGTAGCTATGTCGCTAATCGCTAGGGGGCAATGCAATATGATCAGGTGATTATCTCTAGAATCTAAGTGGATGTTTGAGGATTAAGCGTGGACTTCAATAAATCTTAGGGCCTTAATCACATTTGAAAGCTTCTTATCAGTGGCTCATAAATAGCTTGTAATATTGTGAGGTACAGACATTTTTTTTATTACGAAATGATATTCGCAAGAAAAATAATCAATGGTTCGTTCTTACAAATTGCGCAACAAGTTAAAATATTTAAAAAATATATACTGATCTTTGGAAGGCGAGTATGTTTTTGACATGAGCAGATTATGAGTCGATTCAATCTGATTCATTTACTCTTGTGAATTTAGATAATTTCCCCCAAGACCAATGACCAATCTTGGGAGATGCTGTGTGAAGGGTCTTTTTGAGGAGAGGAAGAAGTGAATATGCATCTTAAATAGACCTATGTTTATTTATTGTATTATGTACGCCCTATATGGTCTTTTACATATTTAGTTAGTTATAATAAACAGGTGCAAAACACATCACAGTAGGTAGATAGATCAAATAACGAACAAATACAGGAATAACATAGAAGTACCATTTTAAGTAATTAGCTACAGAGGCGAATATTCAAAACATACCTCACATTCACCGTTACTTATACTCTAGACACATATATTAATAATTGTTGAGGATGAATGCAATAATCGTCTGTTTGTTTTTCTATTCTGTGCAGATGAACATATCTACTATATCTGAAAACGTATTACCTTCTGCGAAGACTAGGTAAAAGAAAATTTTTGAATGACTCAGTCCTGAAATTATTGTTACAGTTTAATAAAATTTTAGATCGAGTAGTTCTAGTTGGAATATTAAATGTAATTAAGCTGACGATATCAGGGCTGTCTATAAAAACATTAACAATTTTGAAAATAAAAGTTAGGTCAGAAACAATTCTTCTATCTGAGAGTTTTAATAATTTTAGTTCTTTCATTAGGTAATTGTAATTTATAGTTTCAATAGGTAAACCGAATTCATAGTTAACATATCTCAGAAATTTATGTTTAACTTTTTTAATGGAGTTGGAAAAGAAGCGAAGCTGGCAGTCCGCGGTAGAGTGCTGATACCAACCCTGATGTACGGCAGTGAGGCATGGAACTGGTAAAGAAAATTCTGTAGAAATGAGATCTCTGAGGCGTATGTGTGGTCAAACTTTCTATGACCGTGTTCAAGATATGAAGATCCATAAATAATGCAAGGCTGATGTAAATGTAATGGTTAAGATTGAGAACGGAACGCCTAGATGATTTTTGCATGTAGAGCGGATGCACGAAGAAAGGAGTGTAAGGAGAATATGAGACGCGGAAGTCAATGGAGAAAGAGAAGAGGAAGACATGGCACGACCAAGTGATTCAAATACTTGAGTCCTGTCATGTCAATAGTCAGAATAACAGAATAGTATACGAATTTGAATGAAGCAAGGAGCGTGTGCCAAAAAGATGCCAAGAGACAGAGAATGGCGGTCTATCTTCTCTATCTACCCCTGCGGGGAAATGGCGTGGTGGTTAGTAAATTTTATTTTTTTCAATTAATTTCTATCCTTATTAGGAGATCCTGTGCTGGGGCGAACTAGGTTTTGAATAAGGGGGTTTCAGCGACTTCTATATTTCAACTTCAAGTTTTGGGCAGCGTATTTTCAGTAATTTCCAAGTCGTTATTTTAAGAATACTAGTCAGTCATTTTTCTGTTAATTTCTTCAGCAAAGTTTTGATGGACTTATGCAATTAGTGATTAGTATTAGTATACCTAGTGGTGGCAGTTTTTTGTATAGTTTTACAACTAAAAATTCGGAGCTTCTTTGTCCAAAAGTAGTATTACACTTAAGCAAAGCAACCAGTTTGACTAGTTACTTTGCTTGGTTATTATGATTATGAGAAGTGATAGCCATTTTGTCTCTTTTGAGATGATGAACCAGAATATTTTTGGCAAAGATTTTTTCATAGTGAAAGAACCATATAGAAGAATTAATTTCAACTTACTACGAACAAAGGAAGAGTATAATAATTGAAATATTCCTGAAGTCTCTGGCATTTCGAATAATGAAGTCGAGCATTTTTAAACCTTTGTTAGTTATAGAATTGATATGAGTAATAAAATAAAATTTAGAATCGAAGACAATGCCAAGATCATTAATTTCGTTGACAGACGAGAGAGAAATATTGTTGATTTTATATTGAATGTTGAGAGGATGATTCATTCTAAAAAATCTGTCCGTATGGAATTTACTAATGTTTAAAATAAGTTTGTTAAGCTCACACCAATCTTGTAATTTATTTAAATGTAAGTGAATGTGAAAACAGTCTTCAATAGTTTTTATTAGTTTAAAGAGTTTTAAATCGCCGGCGAAGAGCAGAACAATAACACTGTTATCAAATACAGTTATAATATCATTAATAAATTGTAAAAAAAAATATTTGGCCTAAATCTAAACCTTGCGGAACACCACTTGTTGCCACGAATTTATATGACAGGTTAGAATTGATTGTTACTTGAAGAATTGTGTTGGTAAGGTAGCTTCTTATTCACTCTAATAAATTACCCTCTATACCTAGTTTTCAATGTTTATTAAGAAGGATTTTATGGTTTACTTTATCAAATGCTTTTACAAAGTCTGTATATATTGAATCGAAGTTTTTTCTTCAAGTGCACTAGATATAAATTGTTCATATAGAGAGAGATTTGTTAAAGTATATCTGCCCGGCATAAAACCGTGTTGATTACAATGATGTTATTAATGTACACAGATATTATGTCAAGTAAAAGTTATTCAAATACTTTGGGGATTATGGAGAGCATACAAATGTGCCGGAAAGTCGTTCCACAGCCGGGCTGTTGTATGTAAATGGTCAATTTTTCTGAGCGGCGTTTAGTAACCAAAATCACCTCAAGGGCGCTTCACATCTTCTTAAAGTCTGTAGCCCCTTTTAAAATAATATGTTTTTATTATTTTCTTAAAGGTTTCGATATTGCTTTCTGACTTCAAGCCAAATGGAAGGTCATTCCAAGAATGTGTGCCCACTACATTGAAAGCTCTATCTCCAAATTTAGCAGCATTCATACCAGAGAGTTGAGCCAGTTTGTTGGATGCATCAGACTTCACCGACCTGAGCGTGAGTTGTCTCTGAGTAAGATTGTCCCTCACGCAAAGATCAGTTAAGTATGATGGTGCCAGCCCGTTCAGTGTCTTATATACCATAAGACAAATTTTAAATTGAACTATATATTGACATAATAACACACATATAAAACTATATATGTGACTCTGTGCCAGTGTAGGCACGTAGAAGAGGAGTGATTTGACAGTATTTGGTGGCACCGTATACTAGACTGTGTGTTGAACACTCCCTGCAGTCTGTTCTAATGTACAGGGTGGCGTAAAACTACCGTTATGGTTTGAATGTTTAATAACTTTTTAAGTTTATTTATATTTTTTATTTTTATTTTAGAATTTTGTGAAGAAAACTTGGGGAATTTGAAATGGAACACTACACAACAGAACAGCGATCAACAATTGTTGAATTTTATTTTGAAAATCAACGGTCAATTGTTTTGACGCAGCGTGCTTATCGTCGTTTTTTTAATGTGCGTACTGGACCTTCAGCACCAACAATAAACCGCCTGGTTGCAAATTTTCGACAACATGGTACAGTAAGACACCTTCCATGTACCGGAAGACCACGTACGGTCCACACGGAAGAAAATATCCAACGTGTTGTGGATAGTGTGCAGGACAGTCCAGAAACATCAACAAGAAGACGTTCGGTACAACTGGGCCTATCGCGGAGGTCCGTTCAGAGGATTTTGGCCAGATTGCACATGTTCCCGTATAAAGTTCAGCTTGTTCAAGAATTGAAGCCGATAGACTACCAACAACGGCTTGATTATGCCGTTTCATTCCAAACCAAAACGGTAGTTTTGCGCCACCCGACCAGCGTACAAAGTATTGCAGTAGTCCAGTCTGGAGATTACTAAAGGATTTACCAGTCTTAGCAGAATCTGTAGGAAGACATCTTCTTAAGGACTTTGCAGTGGATAATGTCAGTAAATAAATAGTATTGTCCTTTATCACCGGATGTGCTTTAATCTTTGATTGCAAAATGTATGGAAAGGAGCAATAAACTGACTTTTATTTTAGCAAGATGTATAGAAACTGTATCTTCGGGATACAATCCGGGGATTAATGCTTTAAAGCTTTAAACCAAAAAAAAAATTTAGGTTAACCATAAAAATTACAATATTTCTTAAGGTCATAATGGGAAGTAATGCAAAATCATGCGTTTTTGACTTGAAAATTTATTGGCCTTCAAATATCATAGGTAATTTAATTAAATACTGCGAGTAGAACATACCTTGATCTTTTGTTTAACCGGCCATTTTTTTGGTGAGTCTTCTTATAAGCCTAGAAAAAAAATAAAGTATCAGACCTAAAAAAAAAATTTAAAGTGCAAAATCTCCTACTCACGTACCTTCTTTCCGATATTATCGTATTGCTCATTGTGGCAAATATTTTTTTTAGAATATGACCGTAAAACAAATAAGTAAAAAGGTTCAACTTGTTTGCAAAAACCGAATATTTAGTTTGACCCTTTTTATGAATGTTTTGTGATTTGCTTACAGCAGACAAAATCACGCGACATAAACGTGGACGGCGGAGAACTAAGCTGGTGTCAAAATGGGTTTCACGTGACCTTTGCTTCCAGCCGTCGTAATCGTAGTTGGGGCAAGTCTATCAATTCTGATATCACTGGATCCGATATTACCAAATATTATTTGATAGTTTGGAAATGCACAGTTATTTTTTTCGTTTTTTCATTACATTGCTACAAATTAGATGTTTTTTTTCGACCTAGTCTGATCCCTACATGTCCGTGCTGTGGCGGTCAGACTTCTGTACAAAAGAGAATGAAAATAAAGCGTGTATATAAAAGGTGAACCAATAACAGCAGGGATTATAAAGAAACACAGATTATAAATTTAAATATGTAAAAAACATATATTTTTTCAATTTATCGGAATAACTTATTCACTTAGACACAGCACAGACGCGAGCACGGCTGTCAACTGAGCGTTAGCGTCCGCCACAACATGTTTGAAATTTTTTTAATCCTCTTCCCATATTTATTATTATTTTGTAACCTAAATTCTCTGACCAATTTAACCACTTTATCGTTATCCTGATTTTCTGTTTTAGCAATATCGCACAACTGAGGAAGATGGCGGTGTCAACGGTATGTTCATACTAATTGCGCAGGCGCAGACGTCACAAGCGGCCACCAGCACGAATATTTTTTTTTGTTTTAAATTATGAAATATATATATAGGCCATTAAAGAAAGTAATTTTTCATGACTTTTGAAGCAACTTTGAAAATTATTTGGGGGTTTAAGTAAATTTACAAAATAATTACATTTGATATGCATAAAATAAATTTAAAAAAAAAACAGAGCACCTTAAAAAAATACGTTTTTTCGGGCCAATATTTTAAATTATGCACAACAAATTTGTGTTCCAACGGAAATTCGTCGTTTTTAATTAAAATTTTAGTTCATCACATTGCTTCTTTTAACACTTTTTTTTAGTATATTTTACTAGCTGATGTGTACCCGGCATTGCTCGGGTACAATAATTGATTTGACAGCGAAAGTAACTATCTCCAAATAAAGAAACATTCATTTGAATATTTTATTTCATTCCAAACGTTTATTTTTTTAAGACATATCTAAATCATAAAGTTATTAAGTAGGTACCTACTTGTGTTTTCTATTTTGAAAATATTCTACCCTAAAATACCTTCTTCTTTTGACTTTGCCATCTGCGGCTAAACAGAATGTTATATCTATGGGCTAACCTAAATAAAACATGGCGGGTTCAATGTTTTCGATACTAATTTTAAAACGTTATAACAACAGTTTTACATATTGGACTTTATTCACTATGTAAAACTCTACTCTCTAAACCTTCCCGGTACTAATAAGAACAAACTGTGGTATTTTCAGTGAAACCGGTCCAGTAATTTTCGAAAAAATCGATGATAAACAAACAAATAAACTTACATTGATTCTTACATATATAGATAAAACTTTAGTAAAGATTTTTTTTTCACCCCCTCAAAATAATTGGTAAAGTTGCTTCTAAGAGTGAGTTCCCCTGCTTTATAATGACGTTTTTATTTATTTATGAAATTTGTTTTATTGCTGACGGTACTGTTTACTACTATGTTTTTAAAAACTACTTCCGGGTTGGTTTATTACCCTCTGGAAGACGGATTGAAGACACGTATACGATGATTTTATATATACAAATTAGAACAAAGGACCTTATTTAAAGATGCGCGATCGTAGAAATGCGTAAGAATATGTTTATCTTTTTAGGCAAATAAACAATCTCTCTTAAGTTACAATATTATTCTATGCTCAGATTATCTGGTATACGTAAACAATTACTCTATACTTTTTTCTTATCACTTTGAACTTTCATTCTATATTAATTATTATACTATACTCAAATTATTTGGTATACACAATTATTTTTTTCTTTATTATTCTTCACATCTCTTTATACTTAATTATCATACTTTTTTCTAGATATATTATATTACCATACTATGTCAATACTAGCTTTTTTCTCTTTTATATTTATATAATGGCACTTAATACGAACTAAACTTGTCAATTTGACTGTCCTAAAACGGGATTTGTTCCCAGTTGGGCAGTCAAAGCATTCTTAAATGTTATTGTTAAATAATGCGCATTTCAAATAAATAATAATAATAATTATTATTAAATGGTTCTAAGTTTTGTCAAAAAGAGTCGCCGTTCAATTGAGCCATGGTACGCTTTACCAGGAGTGCTATTCCCGTTCTTTTTTTAGGAAGATTCCTTATATTTCCGATCTTTTAACAAGAGAAAAACTCTATATTAAGTATGTTACCAATTACGTTATTATTTACTTTAAACATAATTAGCTAGTAAACAATACATAGATGTTGACATTTTTGACAATTCACGTCAAGCGCAGCATTGAAGAGAGTCGATACGACCGGCCGAGTCCAATGAATTCGATTCCGGAGGCGGTGGACTCACCCCGAGTTCGCAAATCCGGATTCACTCGTATCGAACTCACACTCAAGGAACGGCAAAGGTTTTGGATTGGAGTCAGAAACGAAAGGCGTCCCTATTCATTATTGTAATATGAACGATTTTTGATTCCGGAACGGCCGACCTATGCGGACCGAAAGGAACGAAGACCGAGTCCGAGGAATCAAGTCCATGTGGCTAAACTGGGAATTGGAACCGAGTTTTTAAAATAAGTGGAATAACCACCTCTTCGGTCGGCACAAATTCAAATGTCACTTTTAGAACTAGAGACAAAAAAGGTCATTACTATCTAATGAGGTAGGTACCTTTTTATAAAACGCGATTCTTCTTTAAAAGGCTTATTTATGGTATTTAAAAATACAATAAAAATGTATTAAAATGAATTATAATTAAATGTAATTGTTTTTAAAAGTTTTAGTTCAAAATCTTATGTCACTTGAAGATATTTCATCAATTTGTGTTTTCAAATAATCTCTTGACAATCCATTTAGGATCTTTTTACTATATCTCACCGGAATTCCGCAGTTAATCAAGAAGTCTTTAACCCTGAGGAAAAACGTAAGGAATCTTCCTTAAAAAGACGGGAATATCACCCCAGGAGTCGTACGCTCACGGCTTATGAGTCGGCACAAACGAACGGCTCGTTCATGAACGACTCATCGCTAGAGTGAACGTAATAAAATTTTATGTCATTGCAAATGTTATGTAAATACTAGGCGTGTACATACGGTAAGCACATCGTGTTGACATCATATCCGAAATTATATTGTTTAAGAAATTGCTCCATATGACTTTTTATTTAATTTCTAGATTGAACAGTGACGTAGTTATCTCATTTATGGATTAACGTCTTATGTTTAAAATTAAAAACGGTTTTTGTGTATTCGGCGCTAATAAAATTAAAATTGGCTTAATCGCTTATAATAATTGATTACCTTAATCCAATGAACTTACGTACGATTCAATAACAAATATTTCATGCATTTTTCGTCGAAATCATCTGTCGTTTTTATAACACGAGGGTGATGAAACCATTGCATCGAATGCCGACTTATCTTGGCATTTAATAAAATATTTATATCCAGGTAATACATTAAAATGATTAAATTTAACAGATTCCTATTTGGCTATCTCACATTTTTTAATTTTTAAATAATGTGTATTTATTTTGTACAATCCAGCCGTTTTTTGGCATAGAGTTATGGAGTTGTGATTTCTTTCTTGTCGTTTGGGTTCCATAATTGATTTGACAGAGAAAGTAATGCCTTGTGACGACTATTACTATCTCTTAACAAAGAAACATTAATTTGAAAATTTTGTTTCATTCCAAACATTTATTTTTTCAAAATATATCTAAATAATAAAGCTCATAAGTAGGTACCTACTCGTGTTTTACATTTTGAAAATATTCTACCCAAACAAACCTTCTTCTTTTGAATATGTAATCTGTTGCTAACCCGAGTGGTATATCTATGGGCTAAACTTAATTCAACATGGCTGGTTCAATGTTATTCATACTAATTTTAAAACGTTATAGCAACAGTTTTACATATTGGATTTCTTTCAAACTACCATCTAGACCTCCCCGGCACTAATATGAATAAACTGTGTTTTTCTCAGCGAAATCGATTTAGTAATTTTCGAGAAAATCGAGGACATGCAGACAGACAAACATTAATTTATATATGAGTCAATATTACAAAAATAATTTTTTGCTTTCCTTTTTTTATTACATGTATTGAATATTTTTAATAGTCTGACGTATTGCCCATCTTACTAGGTGTGAGACGCCTGTATTGAGATGGCAATTTACAGGGGCGGTTGTTCAGCTAGGATATTTAGATGACAAATAGATTAATAGATTACAATCAAATATTTTTTTCAAAAGTATACTAATTTAGAGATATAAAATTTTTTATAATCTGATAGGTTTATTGGAGGTGATCAATGATCTTACTTTTAAATGTACTTTTGGTTTGTGTATTTCTGATGTCACTAGGTAGGATATGCATTGTATTTTAAATTTCTTTGTCCATAAGGGTTGACACAAGCTGGAATATTAAAAGATTTTACATGTGATTGTCTTAGGGCTCTAGTGCTTGTTCTTTCTTCAAACAAATGGATATTTTTAAAATAATTTTATTTGGTTTCTTAAAAATAAAATCAGATTAAGAATAACCTTCACGATTAGTTTCTGGATCTTTGCTAAAGGCTCCAGGCAAGTATTTGTGGCACTACCCCATCTGATAATACTATATTAGAGAGATGACTGTACAAGAGCACAGTAAACCTGCATTAGTATTTTTTTTTGTTCAGTATACGATATATCCAATATTTTTAAAGAAATGGACGAGTTGCTCAGTTTTGTAACATGTACATTCCATTTAAAAAGATCGTCTATTTTCAACTGTATTTACCGAAGGGCAAGTAGACGAGTTTAACAATGAGTTACAGCTGTGCAGTTTGAGGGTTTGTTGTGGTGGTAATAGCTTATTTGATATTCCAAAAGTTAAAAATGTTGTTTGATCTGTATTTAGCAGTGGCAGCTCGTGACTTTTGAGTGAAAGGGAGAGAGGGACGTCGGAGAGTTATTATTTATTAATTCAAAATAATGACAGTATTATTACGCAATACGATAAACATTATGTTTTTTTCTTGTATTTTTTCGGCATTCACTATATAGCAATTTCTAGACTTTAATTTAATTTTACATTTAATTTTTTACATTTAATCACCTTTACTAACCATGTTTCCTATTAACTTTGACCTCCCACCGCCCACCCCCCCTTCAAATCACCACTCCCTCTACCCTCACCTAATTTCTGTACTTGTCTAATTTAAGTTAGTTTTAAGAACGCTCGTCAATGGCACGGTTGTGTCGAAACCGGTAGCGAATTTATTAATCCAAAAATAGCAAAAGTACATGGTAAATTAAAACTTCCAAACAAAATAATGTTTTTTAATAGAAAAATATTTGTTAAATATTTTATAAATTTACATAGGCTTAGCATTTATCAAAATCCAATCAGAAATATATGACTTTTTTCTGACCGTTCCATTGTATGTTTCACAAAATATTTAAAATACGAATATGATATAAGTGGAGAAAAGTATGTATAATAATTGGTCGTTGCGTTTTTGTAAATAAACGTAACCAAAAATTTGTAATGCGGATATTTTGAATTAATAAATAATAACTCTCCGACGTCGCTCTCCCCGCTAACATTGAAAAATACGACGTTATTGATGTTGTTGAAGCTGAAAATGATTTTTTTTTTAAATTTCATGTTTTGTATGGAGATTTACATGGTAGGTGGGACACTGCATTTTTCAATCATAGCACTCTATCTCACTCAAAAGTCACGAGCCGCCACTGGTATTTAGAGTTAATATGTATGTATTACCCAATTTTTAACCATACCTAAACTGTTTTCTGCCATTTTAAAGGCTTCATCCCAAGATTTAGCGTTAAATAGCAAAACCGTATCATCGAAATAAGTGAACATTTTACTGCAATGCATAATGCCGATGAAGCGTTAATATAATTTACAATAAAAACACATAAATTTGTTGTAGACCACTTTTATTTTTTAATATAATTAATAAAAAATACTTCATTTACACCACTGTTTTTAATATATAAGTATCTACATGTTTCAGACGCACAGCTTCCCTCAAAAGGATAAACAGTATACTTAAGGCGATGCAATGGGAAGTATTGCAAAATCGTGTGTTGTGAGAATTTGATGGCCTACAAATATCATAGATGATTTAATTAAATACTGCGAGTAGAACACACCTTGGCCTTTCATTTATTGTCTTTTTATAAGCTTAGAAAAAACATCAAGTATCAAAATCTCCTACTTATGAACTCCTTTTCCCATATTTTCGTAGTGTTCATTGTGGTAAAATAAGTTTTTTAGAATATGACCGTAAAACATTTTAATAATTATGTCTGAGCTTTACAGAATAAAAAATAAAACAGGCATTTTGGTGATGTTTTTTTTTTGCGTAAATCGAAACATGTGGCCGATGTTAAGCGGGATTTTCAACCTTGTCGCCACCTGCATAAGTAGCGCGTGATTTCGTTAAAATTTTAGCCGGTGGATCGCCTTAAGCGTTGGGTTATATTGTTACGTCGTCTAACTATCTTGAATAAAAAAGTAACAATAGTCAAATTACAAACATAAATAAAAATGAACAAAAAGTGATGAAAGTAGGTAAGTAATTAAAGAAAAATGTTGAAATAATCTAAAAAAATATATGTATTATAAAATATTAATAATAAATCCATATTAGAAATTTAAAAAAAAAAAGAAATAATCTTTATTATAAATAAATAACCTCAAGTAAATAACATGGCCTAAAAAATAAATTATTATTATTATCAATGTGAAAATCAATTTAAGAGATTATTAACAATATTTAATTGACTATAACACTTTTCTTATTTCTAAAATTAAATTTTTATCTATTTATTAATAAAAAAACAAAAACTATATATATATATATATATATATATATATATACATATATTTAAAAATTGCCGTAAACCCACTTATAGAGACATAACCATTCATAACACCCCTAATCATCCCACCTCCCACAAACAATCCGCTTTCCACTCGATGATCCACTGGTTGGTTACGGTCCCGTTATAAAATGTTAATTTTTCACTTGAATTATCCATAATTAAACAAATCGCAATAAATAACGGTTATCATGAAAACTTAGGCAATAACATACTAAATAAAAAAACAAAAAAAAATGTCGTCAAATAATTTTTTATTCAACGGTACCCCCCTAATAATAATACGAGTATAATAAATAATAATAATCAACCGTATCAATGGCGTAGAATCTTATATATCAATAACTTAACAGAACAAAAATAAATAGAGTGATCATTTTATTTTTTTATGTGATACCACACAAGAGTTCCACCTGCTCCCATCCGTCTGGAGCTAGTGAGACTATGGCATCCCCAATTGGGGTATGTTGTAAGGCTGAAGGAATTGAGGGGGGGGGGGGGGAGATGAGGAAGAGGAAGGTGGGAAAGTACATGGATATTTAGATCAGGTCATCAAACACGGTTAAAGACATTTCAAGCAACGTTTCAATTTAGAATGGTGGTCTTTCACCAGGGCGATACTGACGCTATCTACCACTTTGGAATGTGAATCAAATATACTATATAGAGGTGTGCTCAAAAGAAAAGGTGAATTTCGAATTTTTTCGAAAAGTATTTATTTATTCATCAATATCCATTTTCTCCCCTTCAAAGTAATCCCCTCAGATATAATGCACTTATGCCAGCGCTTCTTCCAATCCTCGAAGCACTTCTGGAATGCGCTTTTCGGTATGGCCATCAGCTCGTTCTTCGATTCTGACTTTATCTCATCAATTGTGGTAAAACGCTTTCCTTTCATTGGTCTCTTCGGTTTCTGGAATAGGAAAAAGTAGCAGGGAGCCACATCTGGTGAATACGTATGAATAAATTGTGAAATAATACAATTTATTCAAATAAATTTTATTTGCGCACGCCGGGTTTTTGAACCCGCGACCTCCGGATTCGTAGCCAAGGATCGCAATCACTCAACCACGGAAATTGTCAAATCTAGGTGAGACATACAAAATACAAAAAGAGGGAGACAAAATATAAAACGAAACAATGGAACAGTGAGACAGAGATATGCTTACACGTAGCAGAATGGGACAACGCATAAAAAAGAAGGAGACAGAACATCAAATAAATATATCTAATATGGGACTAAGATAAGTTACGTTGATTATCTACGAGCATATATAAAAAAAACCATGTTTGTTTGTTTGTGCTTGATGTTCTCGAAAATCACTGGACCGGTTTCGCTGAAAATAGCACAGTTTTTTTTATTAGTGCCAGGAAGGTTTATAGAGCAGTTTGAATGAAATCCAATATGTAAAACTGTTGCTATAACGTTTTAAAATTAGTATGAAAAACATTGAACCCGCCATGTTTTATTTAGGTTAGCCCATAGATATAACACTCCGGTTAGCCACAGATTGCATATTCAAAAGAAGAAGGTTTTTTGGGTAGAATACTTTTAAAATGGAAAACACGAGTAGGTACCTACTTTTTATGATTTAGATATATTTTGAAGAAATAAACGTTTGAAATGAAATAAAATATTCAAATGAATGTTTGTTTATTTGGAGATAGTTACTTTCGCTGTCAAATCAATTATGGCTCCCAAATGACACGCAAGAATTCACAACTTCATAACTTTATATAAACCCGAGCAAGGCCGGGTACACATCAGCTAGTTAAGAATATTTCTATCAATTTCAATGCTTTTCTTTATTTCTAAAGCCTTTAAATTATCTAATCTAATGCCAAAACCATTTTTAGGGCCGGTGCTATCTTTATAGGTATGATATTTTTTCTGTTAGATGGTATTTATGTATTCTAGTTTAGTTATAAATTTTACCTTGACATAGCTTAGGATAAGCGAAACCGGTTGGTCATGAATTTAAAAAAAAAAATTGGTTCAAAATAAAGCGTTTTTTAATATGCCCTTAGGGAAATATTTTACTTCTGGGCCTATGTCATTTTTGGGGTTGCTGTGGTCTTGAAGAGACCCATGTTGTAGGAGGGAGGAAACACAAAGACTGGTAAAACATTCCACAGCCAAGCTGTTGAACACACCAGAACGCTCATAGAAGCAATATGTTCTCATGTGACAAATGTCAACCGTGTGCAAATGTTGGGCGCGAGTTTGGCGTGTTTCCCGAATATGCACCAGTGCCGAAGGGATCAATGCCGCTAGTTCCTCAGAGCATCTTCCATTGAAATACCGGTAGAACAAGGACAGCATTCCAACCTGACGCCTGTGCTCCAAAGATTACAATCTGTTTGTTAAGACAGACGAGTATATCAAACAGACCGCCCGTTTCTGCACAGAGTCAAGGGTTTTTTAAAGATATTTTGAGGCTCCAGACGAAATTCTACAGTGGGGCACGATTTGTTCAGGGTCAGCAGTTGTGCACTATTAAAGTATCTGCGGGCTCTGTACAATACACCCAGCTTCTGAGAGGCTAACTTTACTCTGGCTTCGTTGGAGCCCCTATAACTGAGCTGGTCACTTAGAGTTACACCAAGCATATCAATGGAGGGCTTGTTGGGAAGATTGTTTTATTCAGTAAATATTATATGTCAAACCACAAAGCGAAGCGAAAAGATTTCTAAGAAAACACAAAAAAATGTTTCTCAGAAGTTCTGAGTAAACTGATTTTTTTTCGGAATGGGATAAAAACTAAATTATTTTATTTTTCTCTTCAAGTCCACAAATGTTAGAAATACCCTGAGTCAGATGTTACTCAGAGGTTTCTCTGTCATTATACTTAATGCGAAATGTTTTGTGCCGAGATTTTCAATAAAATACACATTTAAATGCAATTCCACGTATTGAATAACGTCATGAAATTTATATTAAATGATCAGTAGTTTTATTGGAATTTCAATAATCGTAAAATTTGATCAATCACAATAACAACAACAAAAAACTGATAAAATACACTATTGCTATGCGTCATTGAAAATGTGTGTTTTTTTGGATGATTCAAAGAACTAACTATTTTTCTTTATCACATAAATAAAAATATTTTGATATACGATATTTACGTAGGGACCATCGGGAGCTATCTCACCCTTGACAAATCTTATGAATCTCGCAGCATATATCAATAATTCACAAAAAATTGGTGCATGTTGATGTAATTTATGATAATTATATCACGATTATTACATCGTGATCAAAGTCATACTTACGTAATACCAAAAAAAAGCCATATTGTAACATAGTTATTTAAAGGAGTGGATGCAGCCTTACATGACAGCCGGATAAGTACCAGATTCTTATCTATGGTCAAGAACTCTACTGGTAGTCGTTGACGGAAGGAAACGGCAGAAAAAAGAAAGTCGGCAAGATGGCGGCAGGCGCCAATTTACGGGATGCCGCATTGACCGTTGAAATTTTCAACGACATGTCACAAAATAGTTGTATAACTGCCCCCCATGACTTTTTATACTTTTCCTATCAGCTTTTCACTTCATGCATGTTTGGTACAGGTTTATTTAAATTATTAATATACTAATGTTTACATACATGTACTATTTTGTTCCTAATATTTGTCCATGCATATATTTTAGTATTTCTCATTTACAGTCTGTAATATCTGTAATGTTTAATAATATTGTTGGTCGTGCATAGCTTATCAGAAAAGAGCAGTTCTTGTGTCTGATGAGGGAGCCACGATTCTTATTTTCGTAGTTACATTATATTTCATTTGCTTTTATTTATAAAATACCAGCTGATGTGTACCCGACCTTGCTCGGTTATTATTCATTTATTTTTGGAATAAAGTTATGAAGTTGTGAATTCTTGTTTGTCGTTTGGGTGTCTTAATTGATTTGACAGCGATCTACTATCTCTAAACAAAGAAACAATATATTTAAATAAAAAAAGTTCTTATGTAGGTACCTACTTGTGTTTTAAATTTTTTAAATATTCTTCCGAAACAAAACCTCTTCTTTTGAATATGTAATCTGTGGCTAACTAGAGTAATATATCTATGGGCTAACCTCAATGCAACATGGCGGGTTCAATGTTTTCCATACTAATTTTAAAACGTTATAGCAACAGTTTTACATATTGGATTTCATTCAAACTACTCTCTAAACCTTATCGGCACTAATAAGAACAAACTGTGCTATTTTTAGCCAAACTTATATAGTAATTTTCTAAAAAATCGAGGACAGACAGACAGATAGACAATAATTCATTTTTACGAACGTGAATTTTTTATTTATTCTGATTGGTCATTAATACAGCGCATTTCAACGGGGAGGTAATTGTAATTTGTATGGCTTGATAAATATAATGGTCTTGCATTTGAGTTGTTTTAAAATTTGCAATTGATTTTCTTTATGATTTTTCTCTTTACACATTTTTATGATGGAAATTCTGTTAAATATGTCTTCGAGCTTTGGGAATATATTAATACACCTGTTTTATGAAGGCTATGAAAAATAAATTCATTAATTGAACTCTGGACCGGATATAAAATGCACGTTTTATTGGGTATGTACGTATCTTTTAATCGTCTACTTACAGTTACGTTATAGGCTTTCCTTATCTCTAATAGAAACCCTCAATTTAATCATTATGGGCTACTTATATAAAGTTGCACATATTCGTAATGCTGATAATACGTACCTTAATAGATGGCCATGTGTTGCATTTTCTTTCTTATGAAGCTTGGTCCCACAGTGCTATTACAACGTTGCTAGGTTAAGGGGAACGGCTGCGCGGCCTGATTCGTAGAAAATTTAGTTTTAGATTTGAGGCCAAAATACCCATCCAAACTGAATGATATTTTTAAAGTATTTTAATTTATTTTTGTTACCAAAAATAAATATAAATACTTCTCATCCGTACAAGATATTTACTACACCTTTAATTTTTTAAAAATATCCTTCAGTTTGGATGGGTATTTTGGCCACAAATTCAAAATTAAGTTATGTATGAAACAGGAAGCGCAGCCGTTCCCCTTAACACGGCGAGAGATCGCTTCTTTTCCTAGCCGCTAGTAGAGAGTGACACGAGCTACTCAGCGTTGCCATTTTGGAATCCACATTTCCGCTTATTGGCTTGGGTCGGGCCATGTCAGAAGTCGGAATAACAGAAGAGAATGTATGAGGCGATGTATGAATGCGAATGAAGCAAGAAGTGTATGCCAAGATCGAGTTGTTTGGGGGTTCGTGTTCTGTGCATACCTCAGCGGGAAAACGGCGTGATGACTAGTTAGTTGTTCTAATTCATATATGCACCAACAGATGGCACTGATTGATACATTTGCTGGCATCGCCGAAAAACACTGCTTTTTAGACCCTAGACTAGAATTGGTCAGGGAAACCAGGTTATAAAATAATAATAAAATGGGAATAGGATTATAAAATCCTCAAACATGTTGTGGCAGACACTAATGCTCAGTTGACAGTTCAGTTGACAGCCGTACTCGCGTCTGTGCTGTGTCTGTATTGTGCTGCACGGTGTAATGCGAATACTAGCGTCTGAGCCGTTTCTGCACTGTACTGTTCTGCACTGTACGGTGCTGGTAGATGTGAATAGACCTTAATCTTTCTGCAAATAAGCCGCCGGTGCACACGACAAGGGGGGCTTAACTATATTGG
Organism: Halesus radiatus; assembly: GCA_022606495.2. Classification (NCBI taxonomy): domain Eukaryota; kingdom Metazoa; phylum Arthropoda; class Insecta; order Trichoptera; family Limnephilidae; genus Halesus; species Halesus radiatus. Next base: position 21,982 of record JAHDVE020004074.1, read on the forward strand.
TCACAAAAAATCTATGGCTTACGGCTGTCAAAAAACGTCACGTTTCATTTAATTGGTTTTATCGCAAAGAAGCGAGAATGGATCAATTGCCATTCTTTAATTAGCTGTAGATTTGTCATAATAATGCAGGGAACAGGAAAATCCAATGATTTTCAGTGCTTCTGTTCAATAACTCTAAGATTAAGTGAATTTTATTGACATTTAGATTATGCATTTTACACGATGAAATAATTTTACAAAAAACTTTCAGGAATTCTTAAATCTTTTCCATTAAAAAAAAATTAACAACAATTTTTTTTTAGAAATTTAAATATTTTATATTTTCATATGAAGCTGTAACTTGATGATGTGACATTATAATTTTAAAAATAAAACAATGACTTTGGTTTACATCACTTTTATTTTATACTTTAGCCGACCGGGTTTCGCTACTACCGTAGCTTCTTCAGGGCAGTATACAACTAAACTATGAACTAAGATGCACATGTGTTATAGATAGACGACACATTAAATAAAAATACAGGCACTAGTTTACTACATAAAAATGGAACCGGCATTCGACTGGATAACTTAGAGGTATTAGAAATAAGGAAAGCCAAAAACACTAATAGGAGACTCATAAATAATCAAATAAATTTAAATAAAAGTCCAATCCATAAATTATTCCCAATAAACAAAGTACACACCCTTCCAGGTCAGCAGGTACCTGCTGATCTCCCTTGGCCCTTCACCCGCCTGTTTGTATCAATCTATAACACATGTGCATCTTAGTTCATAATTTAGTTGTATACTGCCCTGAAGAAGCTACGGTAGTAGCGAAACCCGGTCGGCTAAAGTATAACATAAAAGTGATGTAAAACAAAGTTATTGTTTTATTTTTAAAATTAAATATTTTAGTTTTTATTATTTTGACAGCTGTTTCGGCGATCAAGGCCATTTTCAAACTCTGGTTAATCCACATTGTGACAATTAGCTTATATGATTTTATTTACTCCAACCCTATTCTAATTTGGACGGTGTTTGAAAATATCTATTACCGGTGAAACCGATTTAGCTGCAAAATAATTAAAACACTATTCTGTCAGGTACTTACATTTACAATGTGTTTTCCCCCCATTCAAATGACAATGTTTTCTTAATTGATTTAATTAAATATTTTATATTGATTTGGTCGTGTGAAAATACTTTCCGTGTACGTTTAAAATAATTTTCCTTACTTTATTAATTAATGGTCGTTTATTAATTTCAAATTTATCAAGTAAATTTAATCTAAGAATCTCTTTCTATATGTTGTTGTCAAGCGGGACGTGATTATTTACTAAGAGATGTTCTGCGAATTTTGAAGAAGTGCTTTTATTTTTATAACATCTTATATGTTCTTTGAATCTAGTTGAGAAAGCCCTTCCCGTCTGCCCTATATAGGTAGCGTTGCAGTCGGCGTAGTCACATTTTAATTCATATATGCCACTATTATTAAGCTTGGGTTTTTTAGTTTTTGAATTTTTTAGGCTTGTTCCTATGTTATTATTGGTTTTAAAAGCTATATTTGAACCACATTTATTAATTTCTTTTGCAATTTTTACAGATATTGGAGTGTGAAATTCCAGACGTGAAACACTCTACACATGTGGGGATCTGTATATCCTGGAGTGAAGGACGCATTAATCCACCCCCCACTGCGGTGTGAGATGGAGCGAGAGAGTCCGACTGGAGAGGTCGACGGGTCTCCCACAACTGGCCCGCCACGCAGCTGGTGAGCAGACGCATCCGCCGCCAAGACCTAGACAAATCTCACCCCATAATCCCGAGCACCCCTGCGATATAAGGAATGCCAGTACATTTTTTTATTTTTTTCAATAACAACGTTCAAACTTAAATACCAGTATTTTAATTTTTTTCTAACGTTAGTTTTCAGAGATAAAATAATTTTCAAAGTTTCAATTTTTCAAAGCCCGCCAAAATGCTCCAAACCTATGGCCAGTCGGTTTTGATCTGTTTTGAGTATGGAATGTCAACTGTCAAAACAGGGATGAGCTTTTCCGTACATAATTTTATATTCCATCATAGTAAACCGTAACTAAACATAAGTAATAAAATTATGTACCTTTTAGAAACTTTAACTTAAAGAATAATAATAGTATTGAGCATTAATATTATTATAATAACCGTATTAATAATTACTTTGCTCATGAATACTCCAATTTCTTTATTTAATAAAAGGTTTTTTTTTATATTGAACAACAATTATACAGTTTAAAGTCATCCAAATTAAATTTAAATTTCATCGAAACTAAAAAAAAATACTTATTTAAAATACAAAAAAAAACAGAAAAATGTCAATACTAATCCAAAAACAGAATGCGCACGTGACGTCAGATGTTCGAAATGCAATGGTTACAACATAACAAGGTGGGATGATTTTTTATTCACTTTTAAATAACGATTTATAAATTCTATGTATCAATATATATAATGAAAGTTATATTAGTTATTTTAGAATCGGCATTTGATGGTCATACATTTTTAAAGTAATTATGTTTTTCACTGGAGTTCCTGTCATCTTTTAGACTTTAGGTAAACCTTTGTCAAATAGAATCCAATTAGAAAAATGGATGTTTTTAAAATCGACAACAGAGTTCCACATATAGGAAATACTTGACTTTCTGGGGTCTACTTTGGCAGTTAAGCCTCCGCGTTTTGAAGTTGCACGTACATATTATAAAATTCCCCAGAAAATTTGAAGATTTTATATAATTGAAAAAGTAATTATATGAAATTCCCATGATAGAGATTTCCACCTTCCTCTTTCCCTTCTCCTTCCCCACCCCAATACCTTCTGCGTCACAACATTCCCCAATTGGTGATGCCATAGTCTCACTGGCTCTAGACGGTTGGGAGCAGTTGGGACTCTTGTGAGGTATTCATATAAAAAAAAATGATAGAAAAAAATCGTTAAGTAAAAACTAACTAACTAACTAACCATCACGCCGTTTCTCCGCAGGGGTAGGCAGAGAGGACGGACCGCCAAACAACTCGATCTTGGCATACACTTCTTGCTTCGTTCACATTCATACATCGTCTCATACATTCTCTTCTATTATTCCGACTTCTGACATAAAAAAAAATAAAAAAATCGTTAAGTATTTATCAAAAAATATAAATAACACGTGTGGTTCTGTTATTTAAGATGTCGGTCTCCGAGTCTGAGTGGTTACAATTCCCCGGATGCAATAAAGTACCCGGAGTTGCCCGGGGTTATTAAACGTTTCGTGTAAAGTTTTATAATCCCTAACCCTACCCCTATTCCTACTCCCCACCTCTATCCAGTAATATTCCTCTTATTTTGAACGTCAAGTGTGCACAATTTCATCATGAGTACTAAAATTTGGCTTTAAGGGTGGGAAAGGGAGATAGGGGTAGTTGTTCGAAATCTCATGTAGGCAGTGACCTTCCTCTTGTTTTGTAAGTCAAGTGTGCAAATTTTCATCAAGCTAGGAATACAACTGTAGATTTGTATACGAAACAAGCACACACCGCCCGCCCGGGACATACTTCTTTACATAATAGAAGAAGAATAATACGACAGAAGAAGAAGACAGAAGAAGATTTACATTACTTCACAATTCATTCATAATAACATGTAGTATATATACACGTTCCAGTGTGGTAAATACTTTCAGTATCGCCCTGGTGAAATACCACCATTTAGATTCGAAATGTCGCTTGAAATGGCTTTAGCCGTGTTTGGTGACCAGATCTGAATAGCCAGGTACTCCGCCACCTTCATCTACCCATCTCCTTCTCTTCCCCACTACTTTCAGCCTCTCAGATAACCTCATTTGTGGATTCTGCAGTCTCACTGGCTCCAGAGGGTTGGGAGCAGCTGGGGGACCCCTCAGCTGAACTCAAATAAAAAAGGTTTGATTAAATTCACAGCGATTATATAAATGCTACTTAAGTCAGCAGACTTGATATTCAGGTTTTATTATTCTAAATAATGTTATTTTATTCCGTATGTCGCATTCCATTAAATACTAGCTGATGTGTAATCACGATTTTTTTTTGGAATAAAGTTATGAAATTGTGAATTTTTCTTTGTCGTTTGGGGGCCATAATTGATTTGACAGCGATAGTAATGCACTGTGATGACGATTACTATCTCTAAAAAAAGAAACAAACAAACATTTACTTGAAAATTTTATTTCATTCCGAATATTTATGTTTTAAAAACACATTTAAACAATAAAGTTCTTAAGTAGGTACCTACTTGTGTTTTCCATTTTGAAAATATTCTACTCAAACAAACCTTCTTTTTTTGAATATGTAATCTGTGGCTTACCTCAATACAACATGGCGGGCTCAATGTTTTTCGTAATAATTTTAAAAGGTTACAGCAACAGATTAACATATTGGATTTCATTCAAACTACTCTCTAAACCTTCCCAGCACCAATAAGAACAAACTGTGCTGTTTTCAGCGGAACCGGGCCAGCAATTTTCGAGAAAATCGAGGACAGACAGACATACATTTATAATTATATACAGAGATTTTTAAAATGATTACTTACGCCCTAAGCGTTATTTATATTAGCGGGCTCCCTCTCTCTTCCGTATTAACATATCTCCCTTTCAAACAATGTTCAGTTTCCGCATGGCTCGAACGGTTTTACCATAAACCAGCCCTGCATTATTTTAAGCTGTCCACATTTGCAACACGGTCACACATTGTTTTACCACACACACGCCTTAGGGTACTAACTTCTACAGCCTTTGACTCTATTCTCAAAACATTCCCCCCATTGAAGATGTCATAAAAACACTTCTCCTCTGGGTCATGGTAGTTTGGACTCTGTGCGATATTTAAAACAAACAAAAAAAAAACAACTTTCACGTCATCGACTTAAAAGTAAACCCATTGTAAATTTATGGGGGTAAAGGTGGTTCCATTTTGTGAAAACACATATATTGATTGTAAAAAGATAAAATTTGGATTGTGACATTATATCTACAAGATACTGCCTCTGCAACTTGGAGAATTGTACAAAATACATCCTGGTGAGTTTTATCTATGCTTATTCTGTTCTTATCTTTAATTTTAGAATAATATTTTGAAATGTAATAAAGTCAACTTTAAAGGAAAACCACCTCAACCGAGGCCAGGACACTGAATCGTGTTGGCCTGCTATGTGTATTAATTCTTAAAATTATAATTTTGTTATGTATACTCTCAGTATCGCCCTGGTGAAAGTCCACAATTCAGAATTGAAACTTTGGTTGAAATGGCTTTTAGCCGTGTTTGGTGACCAGATCTGAATAGCCAGGTATTTTCCCACCCTCCTTTTCTCCTTCTCCTTCCCCTTCCCCATACCTTCAGCCTCACAACATTCCCCAATTTGGAATGCCATAGTCTCACTGGCTCCAGACGGTTGGGATCAGTTGGGACTCTTGTGCGGTATTCATATAAAAAAAATATTAAAAAAATGTAATAATAATAATGTTTTATTATTATTTTTTAATAACAAATAAAAAATAATGATATTCTCACTAAGATTTCCCGTGCTGAGGATTTCATTTACAAAATATGAAATTAAATTGATGTGATTGCTAAAAAAATAAATAATTTTAAATGCAGTTGAGTGGTCTCGGTGTTTGTCTGTATTTGGCGTTAATATATTTTCTATTTCAAATCTCCCTGTGTAACGTATCCAGCGTTTTATTTTTAATCTGTTAACCGGGGGATTGTCTTCAAATCCAAATTTAAGTTTTGCATGAAACAGGCCGCTCAGCCGTTCCTCTTAAATTCGTGTCGATGCATGTACCGATGACTCATATTCGTAAAACATAAAACTAAGTCCCGCCCGTTCAAGGGTACAACGTATACTTCGAAGAACTTATATTGATACTTACTACCGGTACTCAATACTGTTTACCTTTGACATATAAATACGTCATGCTCGGTTAACAGGTTAAAGGATAGTGATCTTTTATTGTAGAGTTTAGTACCATAGTAAAATAAACTTTTTTTGTCCAAATGCTGCGTTTGTGGTTCCTTGTGGTATGTGTTTTTGACTCTGAGATCTAGTGTTTCTGATATGTGTGATTGTTGTTATTTCTTGTTTTTTTTTTGTGTTTATGAACGTAAGGTAGTATTTTTTTTAGAGTATAATAGTTTTATTGACATAATGTTAAGTTTGTTGAAGATTTCGTCAGTGCCAGTTCTTACAGCGACTTTAAGTATAATTTTTATGTTGGCTTTTTGTGTTCTAATGAGTAAATTAAGAATATTATTATTTACAAATTAACTCTGAATACAGATAAAAGTAAATATTAAACTTTTTGAATATATAATATGCTATTACCACTACAACACAGCCTCAAACTGCACAGCTGAGTAACTCATTGTTAAACTCGTCTACTTGCCCTTCGATAAATAGAGTTGCAAATAGACGATCTTTTTAAATGGAATGTACATGTGACAAAACTGAGCAACTCGTCCATTTCTTTAAAAATATTGGATATATACTGAATAGAAAACAACTGAGGCGAGTTTACTGTGCTCTTGTACAGTCATCTCTCTAATATGGTATTATCAGTTGGGGTAGTGCCACAAATACTTGCCTGGAGCCTTTAGCAAATATCCAGAAACTAATCCTGAAAGTTATTCTTAAAGTTCCATCAAGGACGAGTACTGATTTTATTTTTAAGAAACTAAATATTCCCAGCCTGAAAAAAATACATTTAATAAAATATTCTGCAACATCAATTAAAAAATATCCATATGTTTGAAGAAAGAACAAGCACTGGAGCCCTCAGACAATCACATGTAAAATATTTTAATATTCCAGTTTGTGTCACATCTTATGGACAAAGAAGTTTTAAATATAATGCATTCCCTCCCTAGTGACATCAGAAATACACAAAACAAAAGTCCCTTTAAAAGTAAGATCATTGATCACCCACAATAAACCTGGTTGCATCTAAATAATTTTATAACTTTAAATTAGTTTATTATTGAAATAATTGCCATATTGTAATCTATCAATCCATTTATCATCTAAGTATCCTAGCTGAACAACCTGTAAATTGCCATCTCAACACAGGCGTTTCACACCTAGTGAGATGGGCAATACGTCAGCCTATAACAAATGATCATATATATGTATGAAAAAAAAAATTTGGTGGAAGGACCTGTATAGGAGGATCTAATATAAGAAGTACTGAATCAACATCTTCTATTATTTACAGTTTTATTCCGAGCTTGATGAAATTTTGCACACTTGACTTTCGAAATAGCAGGAAAATTATCGGGTAGGGGTAGGGGCAGGGGCAGGGGTAACACACAACAACCTCAAAGCATTACTCTAAACCACTAATAACCCCGGGCAACGCCGGATACTTCAGTTAGTAAGAAATAAAAATAAATAATTTATATTAGCGTAGAATGGATTCACGTTTGATTGAAACATGGAATTCTTCAAACTTAAAAAAATGTATGGTATCGTATACCTTTTACACATTTTTCCAGTGAATCGCTTTGTTTTTCCGAAAAATCCCTAATTACCCTTTCCCCTTTGGTCGGCTCCCACTCCAACGCATACATATTCATGTATGTCTATCATTATTTTACATCGTAGTTTAGTTTTAATATATTCCTGACGAAGGAAGGGTAGATACCGCTAGATTATTATATTAAATTGAAGTGGTTCAAAACAAATGTATGCGTTTATATTATAATTATGATAATCCACAAAGAAAATGCTTTTTACGAATATGTAAAAAAAAAACTGATTAAAAATGTACTATAAAATCTTGTAACAAAACAAAAGCTCTATCCGGGACCCTGCGTTCTAATCCACTGAGCTATGAAGTCCTGGGTTCGAGTCCCTGCTGCTACCGTTATTTTTTTTTTATATTCTGTGTCTTTTCGGTTTTATGTTTCATTCTAAGAGCTGTTAATATTATCTTCAATGATTAAAAAAATATATTACAAACAGTTTATTGTTTCTCTTGGTGCCAAAATGGACTTAGGTCATTTACTAAGCTGGCGATATGTGAAGAGTTACATGGACAATTTGAATAGAAAATGAATGCGAAAAGTCCCCATTAAGCTGTGCAATCCAAATTCTATAACAATTTGATTCTAAAAGCAACAAAACGTACCTACTGTAATTTTAAACGTTCTCAAATGCATACTATGCATTTCGACCCCGGGACGTAATTGACAGTGAAGGTCCCAAATTGGTTTGCCAACGTCCCAACCTGAACTCGGTTCGGAGTTGGAACGTTGGCCGATCGTATAGTGACTATAAATTGGGCAACTACACGATCGGCCAACGTTCAACCACGAACTCCAAACTAGTGATGCCATTTTAGCTAAAATCTATCGATCTACCGATATTCATAGAAAGTCAACCGAAATTTATAATATTATTGACACAATTCGTTGCTCATTAGGTACTCACAATACCGGAAATAAATATAACGGATAGCTTTTGCGCCTGTTTTACCCCCGTATTTTATTTTTACGCACAGCCTGAGTCAGATTGCAGCGCAAAAAAATATTACAACTAGCCCCGATTATACATCGGATTTCATAAATTTAGTAAAATTATTTCTTTAAATATCCCCGATCCATCAACCATGATAAACACATGTAATAAAATTATGTACACTTATCGTGGGCTATAATGAAAATATTAACATATTAATTGTGAAGGATGGATCGGGGATATTTAAAAGAATAGAATTCTAATTAAAACAGATTAACTTTATCATTCTTTTAGCCACAAAGACATTTTACCAGAAGGAGAAAACAGGGAAGAGTTTATTAATATGTAGGAATTACGAACTAGAAACAATCGGCCCACCAACTCGAACAGGTTAAATGTTTCTCCACAGTTTAAATTTCACCGAAACTAAAAATGGTGATTTTTAAAATACAAAACAAATCGAGGTACAAAAATTTCCCTACAAATTAAAAACCGGAATACGCGCAAACAGAGCCCCGTGATGTCAGATGTCGAGAATGCAATGTTACCAACAGAGCAGGCTTTTTTATTGAATGATTTTTTATTCAATTAAAATTAACAATTTATAAATTCTGCTAATGAATTGGTATTTGTTGATCTACATGAATATACTTGTATATATATTTAAATAATAATAATAATAATAATAAATGTTTATTCCGGTATGTGGGGAGGTTAGTGCAGTCCCACACATTCCATACAACAATATACATTCAATAGTTATAAAAAATATACAAAATATATACATACATCACATCGTAAAAATAAATAAATAAAGAAAAATAATAATTTAACTAAATAAGAGTAAGATAACTCCTTAAGGGTGCTGCGGCATTTATATTGTGAGGGGCCAATATATTTGTCCAGTATGCGTCGATGCTGGAGGCTGGACTGAGGCGGGCTTCCATGATGAGGATATTCCTGGAGCTGTTTATTCTTTCCCTCATTCCAGCCACCCTGGATCTTATAAGGGCTGCAAAACCGGAAACTCGCTCCTCCGTGAACATACTGGAAGCACTGCAGTATCTGGGGAGGCCAAACATTATGCGGAAGGCGTTATTGTACTGTACGCGAAGTCTTTCCATACTACTCTTTTTGTAGTTTGCCCAGAGTTCGCAGGTGTACAACGTTGCGCAGAAGGCAAGGAATAGAGTCCTTTTCACAGCGGTACTACAAAGGCGAAATCTTCTACTGAGCATATTCGATTTTACGCTGAGAGCGCGTCTTTGCCTATCAATGTCTTCATCATCCATCAGAGTACTGGTGATTATGTGTCCTAGGTATTTGGTTTCTTCAGTCACCTTCAGGATCACACCGTTCAGGGTAGCTGCAGGAATACGAGTATATATTAAAGCAATAACATTTTTACTGAAGTTCCTTGGTAAAAAAAAAGAAAAAGAAAATTAATTATACGATATGTAAAAACCGTTAATGTGCAATAACCTAAAGTCAAAATAGTTTGATTTTCATTTTATTTTATTGTATAATATTAATTACATACAATGGGAACTTGTACCCGCTAAGCCACTGCAAGTAGCTTGTCAGCAGGAGTTTAGTTCAACAATATTATATAATACAACAATAAATAACAATCATCATACAAATGTAGCGCAATAATAGAGCAATATCTGCATGCATGTTGTGATTAATGTACGCTTGTTGGAAAAAAAATTAATATGAATACAGTATAACAGTTTTGTTATAGAGATACTACAGTCCAATTCTATAATATTGATTTAAATAATATTATAAAAATTATGTTTATAATCTATACGTAAAAATGAATGAACGAATGTATCCTTGATTTTATCGAAAATTACTCGACCGGTTTCACTAAAAATAGCAATTTTTTCTTCTTATTAGTGGCGGGAAGGTTTAGAGAGTAGTTTGAATGAAATCCAAAATGTAAAACTGTTGATACAACGTTTTAAAATTAGTATGAAAACATTGAACCCGCCATGTTGCATTGAAGCTAGACTATAGATATATACTTCTGGTTAGTCACAGATTACATATTCAAAAGAAGAAGGTTTGCTTGGGTAGAATATTTTCAAAGTGGAGAACACAAGTAGGTACCTACTTAAGAACTTTATTATTTAGATACGTTTTAAAAAAATAAATGTTTGGAATGAAATACAATTTTGAAATTGTTTCTTTGTTTAGAGATCGCTGTCAAATCAATTATGGCACCCAAATGACAAGCAAGAATTCACAACTTCATTACTTTATACAAAAAAAAATAATCAAGAACTAGTATAATATAAACACAAAGGCTAAAGTGTGATAAAAGTTGGGAAACATAAAAACCGTATTTAAAAAAAATTAACTAAATTAGTATAAAATAAAAAAGCCACGTCTCTACAAGAAATTGACCAAGTTTTAATGAAATGAAAGTGTTATTTTATTACAAACTTACCGGCATATTTCAAAATTAACAGAGTACGAGAATATTATCTATTTAAAATGTACCACCAGAGCTTTATGAATGGACAAATGAGTCGTGAGAAAGAAAATGCTTGCACTAATTAAATGATAGTAAATACGAAACGTAACAAAAAGCGGATGGATTAATCAATGAAAGTCTGCGGGAGGTTAGAGGATGTTATTTGTATGAATGAACCAGAACCATTGATGATAAATATACTACGTCTATTGTTAATGCTCAATGTAAGAATTTTTTGAAGAAGAAGATAGCATATTTCGCAGTTTTCAGGAAGCAGTCCAAGATAGTATTGTAAGAAAGATTAAGGCAGTAGGTATTACTAATTTATGATCATTTTGTTTTGCGAGTGAGTCGTCGAAAACCATTTAAAGACGGTTAACAATTTTTTTTTAAACTATTCGATGTTTTTATCCAACTAAAAACGTGTAAAAACGAAATATTAAGGAACTCAATTTATATATGTATATACATTAAATTATATATATGTGTATATACATCTATTCCATCGGAGCCCAGATAAACGGTGTTAAAGGTAGATCAACAAAGGTCATTAAAATCTTACTAGATCAACATACTACAGGAAGAGGTGTACACATAAAATATATATATCGTTTCTCAGTATGTTCACAAGACCTAAACAATATAACACATTTATCAGTCACATCATTATAAAATAATTAAGAAAATTTTTTGTAAACCGATTTCAAAGTACCTCAAAGAATAGAAAATCTATTATCACAACTATTTTCTCACTAAATCGGTTTCACTGGTAATAAATCGTTTCAGTCACCATATAAAAATTGAAATTGAATGGGAGTAAACAGAATCATCATATAAATAAGTCAAGTAGCCTAACCACAGTTTGAAAATGGCTTTGAACGCCGAAACAGCTGTAACAATAAAAAAAATTAAAGTGGTTGCAGATCTTAATAAATATATATTTTTTAACCGTAAATAGTATTCCAACACATAAAATCAAACAAAAGGTTTCAATCTAAATAAAAAAGGCACATATTTTTCCTAACTTAATAATACCGAACCAAACATAATGCAATATCATTTAAATTACATAACAATATATTTTTTTTGTAATTCACATATTTTTACCTAACGTAAATACGCGAACAGTTTACCACATGTCCTTCTAGTGAGGTGTTTGCGAAACAATATGACACGCGCATTATTAACAGCATTGATCATTTCTACCTCGCACTCAGCAATATAAATACTCTCATAATAAATGAATAAATTAGATTAAAAAATGCAGAAGAAAGTACAAACACGTAGAAGCGATTAAATTAAATACAAACAAGCAAAAAAAATTGAACGTGAAAAAAACAGAGGAGAATATAAGCCAGCAGATCAGAATTAATACAAGCAAGCAGAAGAGGATAAAAGGAAAGAGCAGAGGAGAAATCAAATAAGCCGAAGAGGATAACAGTAAATAGCAGAGAAGAATACAAGCAATCAGAAGAGTATAGAGTGAATAGCAGATGAGAATACAAGCAAGCAGAAGAGTATACTGAAAATCGAAGAGGAGAATATAAGCAAGCAGAAGAGTATAAAGTAAATAGCAGATGAGAATACAAGCAAGCAGATGAGAATATAAGAAAATGGCAGAGGAGAATAAAAGCAAGCAGAAGAGTATACAGTAAATAGCAGAGGAGAATACAAGCAAGCAGAATAGAATATAAGAAAATAGCGGAGGAGAATACAAGCAAGCAGAAGAGTACACAGTAAATAGCAAAGGAGAATACAACCAAGCAGAATAAAATAGCGGAGGAGAATACAAGCAAGCAGAAGAGGACACAGTAAATAGCAGAGGAGAATACAAACAAGCAGAAGAGAATATAAGAAAATAGCAGAGGACAATACAAGTAAGCAGAATTGAATATAATAAAATATAATAATTTAATAATATACGAAGTTATTTGGTAACAAATAGTAAGATAGTGTTAGAAATGATCTTATTATTGTGTTAAACGTTAAAACAACAGAAAATACCTTAAAAATCCAATGGTTGTCAATGACTGAATAAATGATCAATAAATTAATGCATATTATCATGTCATTAATAGTGCCGAATAGGTGCGATAAGTGATAAGGAATCATTCCACTAAAGTATAAATACCCCGGAGAACCATCATTGTTTATGTGATGTAAAGTGGTGATTAGTAGTTAAGATAAATCTACTTCCACACCGAGAGAAGGAAAACATTTAACTTTTCATCATTACGTGATGGGTGAGTGAAATTAATTTAACACATTTAAAAAGTGCATCAAACATTGTATTAGGTATAAAGAATGAAATGTGTTTTTTTTTTAGTTTTGTGTAGTTCAAGTGAAAACAATTTATACTTGTACATCGTGACAAAATAATAAACGGAAATAGTAAAAAAAATAAAGTGTTAAGGCGATGCATCGCAAAATAACGCAAAATCATGTGTTTTTGGTTTTCAAAATTGATGGCCTAAAAATATCGTAAATGATTCAATTAAATACTGCAAGTAAAACACTCGTTGACCTTTGGTTTAACGGGGCAATTTTTTGGTGAGTCTTTTTCAGATCAGGCCAAAAAAAAGTTTAAAGTTAAAAATCTCCTACTTGCGAACCCTTTTTCGGATATTGTCTTATTGTTCATTGTGGCAAATTAAGTTTTTTAGAATATGACAGAAAAAAACATTTTAATATTTATGCTTGAGTTGTAAAAAATAAAATAAAACACGCATTTTGGTGATGTTTTTTTTGCGTAAATCGAGACATGTGGCCCGGGAGACGAGGTTAAGCGCGAATTTCAACCTTATCACCACCTGCATAAGTAGTGCTTTCGTTCGAATTTTATAAAAATGGATCGCATTGAACATATAGTTTATTTTGAAAACGAACAGTTACAATATTAATGCAGTATGTATGACCGTGTGAAAAATATTCAGATTCGTAAAGAATGCAAGGTTGATGTAAACGTAACGAGTAATATTAAGAAAGGGACGCTTATATGGTTTGGGCATGTGAAGCGAACGAACCAGGAAAGGAGTGTAAGGAGAATATATGACGCGAATGTCAGTTGAAGACGCCCGGCACGAGCAAGTGAATCAAATACTTGTCAGAAGTCGGAATAACATAAGAGAATGTATGAGTACGAATGAAGCAAGAAGTGTGTGCCAAGATTGAGATGTTCGGAGGTCCGTCCTCTTTGCCTACCCCTGCGGGGAATGGTATAATGGTTAATTAGTTAGCTGGTAAATAAATATAAAAACTGAACCAATAATAAATTTTGGTTTTCACTCAAATTTCTAAAAAAATTAAAATACAAAAAAGTTACAAGTTTAGTTTTAGGGGATGGGATGGAGGGAGGGAGAGGAGGGAAATGGGTGTAGTTTGTGTAGAGTAATATGTATTGTCATTAACCGGTACTATCAACGATAGTTGGTACAAAGCAGATTTGATTATGTATTTACTTTTTTCCACAAAACATTTTTTCGACTTTTCCTCAATTTTTTTACTCTTATCCGAGTTACGTAAAAAAAGGTAAAATGGAATCGACAAAATTCTGGAACACCGTCAAAAAAATTTTTTTGTAGATATTTACCGAATATGAACTCAATCCCCCAATGGTTGTTGAGATAACATAGTTACCAAATTGTGAAACACAGTTTTGAGAAATCTGTGCTTAATGTTTTTGTATAATTTATTTATTTATTATATTGTATACGCATTTCAGGGGGTTTTACAATAAAGGTGCAAAACACATCACAGTAGTTACATAGATAAAATAGATAGCCTTCATGAAATACAACAACTAAATATTTAAAATGTTCCATAAAAAAAAATTCTGCAATAACATTGTCTATGTATGATTCTATATAATTTGCAACGAAGGCGGGTATACTCGTACAAAACACACGGCACACTCACTCATTCTTATGCTCTATACACATATCTTGTTATTATAGTCTGTTTGTATTTGTATTCCGAGCAGTTGAACATATCGACTATGTCTGAAAAATTATTACCTTCTGCGTGAAGTCTAGGTACAACAGAATTTTTTAATCAATACATTTTTGATCGAGCAGTTCTAGTTGTAATATTGAAGTCAATTGAGCTAGGTAAGTCAGGGCTGTCTATAAAACCATTACAGATTTTAAAAATAAAAGTTTGGTCAGTAACAAGTCGTCTATTTGACAGTATTAATCATTTTAATCTTCTATATTAATGAGGTTTAAATGAAATTTTTGATATGACGGTTAGTCAGTCGACCCGGGGCCATTACTGGCTTCTTCAGCTGTCTTGTAAAATTGATTATTTTCAGATAGGCTCCCTTTTAGTCATTGCCTCTTGTTCCATTCTCTCAACTTCTCGGCTACTCACGCAGCTGTCTCTCACCGCTGTAGTATTATTATTTTTTACATGTTAGTTGGTTACATATATTTTAATATGAATTTAGAATTTCAAATTACGACATTAAAAAGTACACTTGAGGTATTTCGTCACGTCCCTTTTTTTTACAGTAACTCCACACAGGAGACCCTGAGTGAAATCATTTCCCTCAGGCCTATATCATCTTTGGGGAAGCTGTGTGGAGGGTCTTTTAGAGGATAGGAAGGAGTGAACTTGGGTCTTGTATGATATTGTCATGTTGTAGGATGGAGGAAAGATCATCCCACAGCCGAGCTGTTCAACACAAGAACGAGTCGTAGAAGCGACTCGTTCTCGTGTGACAAATGTCAAATGTGTGCAAATGTTGGGCGCGCGTTTGGCGTGTTTGCCGACTATGCACCGGAGCCGAAGGGATCAATGGCGCTAGTTCCTCAGAGCATCTTCCATTAAAATACCGGTAGGACAAGGACAGCATTCCCACTTGACGTCTGTACTCTAAAGATTGCAATCCGTTTGTTAAGATAGGTGAATCTATCAAACGGACCGTCCGTTTCTGCACAGAGTCAAGGGTTTTTTCCAGGTATTTTGGGGATCCCGACCAGAGGTGGCTGTCAAATTCTACAGTGCGAACTTGCGATTTGTACAGGGTCAGCAGTTGTGTACTATTAAAGTATCTGCGAGCTATGTATAATACGCCCAGCTTCTGAGAGGCTAACTTCACTCTGGCTTCGATGGAGCCCACCATACCTGAGCTGGTCACTTAAGCTTACACCAAGCATATCAATAGAGGGCTTGTTGGGAAGATTGCTTCCATTATAGGAGACTAGATTTTCATTTCGTAAAATTCTTAAATTTTAAAACATTTTCCTCTTATTTCATATTGACCAGTATTTATGGCTCTATATAGTAATGTGATTAGCGATTCTGTTTTCTTTCGAAAGGGAAGTCTTATTTCGTTCCTTCTTCTTGCAGATGGTTAAGTCTGTGTTGATGTTCATTCATTTTTTCTAAAGAATTACGAACTTTGTTGATCGTTAAACATTTTAAAGAGAAAAACTATTACATTTAAGTATACAATTTGCTTAAAAGACAATATGTTTAGATCCCTTAACATTTTTTAAGCTTTGGTGTATTAGTTTCGGTTAAAAATTATTCTCATGGCGTTGTTTTGCAAAACTGTTAGTTTTCTAAAATCCTCCTCTTTTGACAGGAACAAAATACTGTCACAATAATTAATATCAGTAATTAAGATGGCATTGTATATGGCTTTATAGGATTCTGCACTGATACATGTTCTTATCCTTCCGAGTAGTGAGACTTTTTTGACAATTTTCTTTATAACGTATATTGCGTTTAGAGATAGTCAATCTGGAATCTAAAATACCAACCAAATATTTCATTTCGGATACTTCCTTCAAAATTTCTCCATCCGTCGTTATCAAAGAAGTATCTGCTATTCTTTTATTTTCGATATTCATAAAGATCAATGTACTTAGATTTAAATTTAATTTATTATTTTTAAGCCAAAGAGCTACATCGTTAAGGTCATTGTTTTAGTTAGTTCATAATTGACATTAAAAATTATTTTAACAAGATCTTCACATCAAAATTCATTCTTTATATTCCATTCAAATATACCACCCACGGACAAATATACAATAATAATAAAAATATGAATATTTGTGAACGATTAAAAGGAAATACAGAAAAAATTAACAAAAAAAAATTTTCAAAAGCAATTTAGTCAATGACATTACATACTTATAGACATATTATTGTCTTACAAAATTAACCCAAAATGTGGCACGAGTAATAAACACTCCCACGTTTCTGGTAAATTCTCAATTCAAAAAGCGTTTTTGTGTGACAAAGAAAGGACATTTAAGAGGTATGGTTGTTGATCGCGATGAATGTGCGTCTGCGCATCGTTTTCGTAATTCAATATCGGATATCACAGGCGTGAATGAGATGATAGTATACCCACTCACTTAAACTACGATAGGACCTACTAAGAAAAGACGTTCTGCTAGAAGGTTGCCTGTTTTTTATTTTATAAATTAAAAAATATATTCCTTTTTTTTCAAAATCTCTATATGTAAAAATGTATGTCTGTCTATCTGTTTGTCTTCGATTTTCCAGAAAATTACGTGAGCGGTTTCATTGAAAATACCACAGTTTGTTCTAAATTGTACCGGGAAGATTTAGAGAGTAGTTTGAATGAAATCCAATATGTAAAATCTTGATGTAACGTGTTAAAATTAGCAGGAAAAACATTGAACCCGCCATGTTGTATTGACGTTAGCAGATAGATATATCAGCCTGGTTAGCCACAGATTACATATTCAAAAGAAGGTTTGTTTCGGTAGAATATTTTAAAAATGGATAACACAAATAGGAACTTTTCTATTTAGATATGTTTCGAAATGATTTTTTTTCAAAATAATGTTTCTCAGATTAGAGACAGTAATAGTCATCATAAGGCATTACATTCGCTGTCATATCAATTATGGCACCAAAACGACAAGCAAGGACAGACAGACAGACAAACATGGATTATTACGAAGAAGAATATTAAGCAAGTAAAGAAATATAATAATTCTTATGACTAGGTCTTGACTTGACTAGTCATTTCTACTTTCGTATGTTTATTTTGTATTTTGTGTTTGCTTAATTCACATACTATCCCATATTTATAAATTAATAATTTTTTACTTGTTTTTAAATTGAACGTAAATCATATTTAATAATGATATTAAGTTATGAAAGTATTACAGTTTTTTTTAGATATTTATTATTGTGTCAGTTGTTATTACAAAACAATTAAGAAAACTTTGCAATTTGTTGCGAGGACAACAGATTTCGACTGTAAGTACCTTGTAGAATGGATAATCTATTATCACAATTATTTTCTCAGTAAATCTGTTTTACCGACAATTAATCATTTTAGGCAAAATAAAAAAGAATTTGGGAGGGAGGGAATATAATCATATCAATAATTAGTCTCAATGTGGCACAACCATAGATTAAAAATGGCTTTGAACACCGAAACAGCAATCACAGTAATAAAAAAAAAACATAACACTTTTAGGAGGAAATATTTTTAAATATTGAAAATAACTATTTATTGGCGGGTAAATAGAATGGAATAAATTGTTACTGCAGATTCAAAGCTCGAGTCCTTGGGGAAACTTGTTGTAGTTTTACAATAATATATTGTATTTTTGTTTATTATTAAGTTTTTTACAGGACTAGAGCGTTAAACGTGCAATAACAAACAAGCCAAAAAACATATAATCACCATATTTAACGAATACTTAATAATGGAATAATAAATTGAAAGCAGTCATATGTAATGCTGCTAAAAAAAAAAAACAAACTTATTTAGATATACACTAAATAATTTTTTTAAGAAATAGGAACAAACTTTAAGCTATACCATCCGTACTTAATAGTTTTATTTGACCAATAAAGATTTTTTAAATTACAGTTTGGACTTGGTCAAACATTTTTTTATGTCCATTGAATGTAAAATACCCGAATAGTTTTGACAACGAACGTTAAAACACAATTTTTCATTTTGCAGATAAAATATTAATCGTCGTGGTCGGGATATTCCTAATTGGAACATCCCACGCACGAGGGCCACCTGGATCGTGTGATCCGAACGCCCCACCGGCAAACTGCCCGGTTCATGATCCCGACGGTCCAGCAATACACTTACCGCATCAGAGCGATTGTAACCTCTTCTATCACTGTGACTGGGGAGTGGCGTATCTGAAAAATTGCCCAGGAATTCTTCATTTTAACCCCGTTTTGGAAGTCTGCGACTATCCCGAAGACGCTGGATGTCAGTGCGAAACAGGAACGACGGAAGCACCAATCGTTGATCCAACCGATGGTCCAACTGCCCCACCAACTGCCGCACCAACCCCCGCTCCAACATCAGCTCCATCTACCTGCAACCCATCTGCTGGACCACCAACATGTCCCGAGCATGATCCCACTGGACTAGCTGTCCATCTGGCTCATGAAAATGACTGTACCAAGTTCTACGAGTGTGACTGGGGAGTGGCCTACCTTTTGAGTTGCCCTAGCGGACTTCACTTCAATCCAACATTGCAAGTATGTGACTGGCCCGAGGATGCGGGATGTGTTTGCGCTGGAATCGCACCAACCGATGCCCCAACCGCTACACCAACTGATGCTCCAACTGCCGCACCAACTGGAGAACCAACATCGGCTCCATCGACATGCAACCCATCTGCTGGACCACCCACATGCCCCGAGCATGATCCCACTGGACTAGCCGTCCATCTGCCTCATGAAAATGACTGCACCAAATTCTACGAGTGCGACTGGGGAGTAGCGTACCTTTTGAGTTGCCCCAGCGGACTCCACTTCAATCCAACATTGCAAGTATGTGACTGGGCCGAGGTTGCTGGATGTGCTTGCGCTGGAGTTGCACCCACCGATGCCCCAACTGCACCACCAACCGATGCCCCAACCGCTGCACCAACCGATGCCCCAACAGCTGCACCGACCGATGCCCCAACTGCAGCACCTACAGATGTCCCAACTGATGCTCCAACTGCCGCACCGACATCAGCTCCATCTACCTGCAACCCATCTGCTGGGCCACCTACATGCCCCGAGCATGATCCCACTGGACTAGCCGTTCATCTGCCTCATGAAAATGACTGCACCAAATTCTACGAGTGCGACTGGGGAGTAGCGTACCTTTTGAGTTGCCCCAGCGGACTCCACTTCAATCCAACATTGCAAGTATGTGACTGGCCCGAGGTTGCTGGATGTGCTTGCGCTGGAGTCGCACCACCGATGCCCCACTGCAGCACCAACCGATGCCCCAACCGCTGCACCAACCGACGCCCCAACAGCTGCACCGACCGATGCCCCAACTGCAGCACCTACAGATGCCCCAACTGATGCTCCAACTGCCGCACCGACATCAGCTCCATCTACCTGCAACCCATCTGCTGGGCCACCTACATGCCCCGAGCATGATCCCAAGGCACCTGCCGTCCATCTGCCTCATGAAAATGACTGCACCAAATTCTACGAGTGCGACTGGGGAGTAGCGTACCTTTTGAGTTGCCCCAGCGGACTCCACTTCAATCCAACATTGCAAGTATGTGACTGGCCCGAGATTGCTGGATGTGCTTGCGCTGGAGTCGCACCAACTGACGCCCCAACTGCAGCACCAACCGATGCCCCAACCGCTGCACCAACCGATGCCCCAACAGCTGCACCGACCGATGCCCCAACTGCAGCACCTACAGATGCCCCAACTGATGCTCCAACTGCCGCACCGACATCAGCTCCATCTACCTGCAACCCATCTGCTGGGCCACCTACATGCCCCGAGCATGATCCCAAGGCACCTGCCGTCCATCTGCCTCATGAAAATGACTGCACCAAATTCTACGAGTGCGACTGGGGAGTAGCGTACCTTTTGAGTTGCCCCAGCGGACTCCACTTCAATCCAACATTGCAAGTATGTGACTGGCCCGAGGTTGCTGGATGTGCTTGCGCTGGAGTCGCACCAACTGATGCCCCAACCGCTGCACCTACCGATGCACCAACCGCTGCACCTACCGATGCACCAACCGCAGCACCGACCGATGCACCAACTGCAGCACCTACAGATGCCCCAACTGATGCTCCAACTGCCGCACCGACATCAGCTCCATCTACCTGCAACCCATCTGCTGGGCCACCTACATGCCCCGAGCATGATCCCACTGGACTAGCCGTTCATCTGCCTCATGAAAATGACTGCACCAAATTCTACGAGTGCGACTGGGGAGTAGCATACCTTTTAAGTTGCCCCAGCGGACTCCACTTCAATCCAACATTGCAAGTATGTGACTGGCCCGAGGTTGCTGGATGTGCTTGCGCTGGAGTGGCACCAACTGATGCCCCAACCGCTGCACCTACCGATGCACCAACCGCTGCACCTACCGATGCACCAACCGCTGCACCTACCGATGCACCAACCGCAGCACCGACCGATGCCCCAACTGCAGCACCTACAGATGCCCCAACTGATGCTCCAACTGCCGCACCGACATCAGCTCCATCTACCTGCAACCCATCTGCTGGGCCACCTACATGCCCCGAGCATGATCCCAAGGCACCTGCCGTCCATCTGCCTCATGAAAATGACTGCACCAAATTCTACGAGTGCGACTGGGGAGTAGCGTACCTTTTGAGTTGCCCCAGCGGACTCCACTTCAATCCAACATTGCAAGTATGTGACTGGGCCGAGGTTGCTGGATGTGCTTGCGCTGGAGTCGCACCCACCGATACCCCAACTGCAGCACCAACCGATGCCCCAACTGCAGCACCTACAGATGCCCCAACTGATGCTCCAACTGCCGCACCGACATCAACTCCATCTACCTGCAACCCATCTGCTGGGTCACCTACATGCCCCGAGCATGATCCCACTGGACTAGCCGTCCATCTGCCTCATGAAAATGACTGCACCAAATTCTACGAGTGCGACTGGGGAGTAGCGTACCTTTTGAGTTGCCCCAGCGGACTCCACTTCAATCCAACATTGCAAGTATGTGACTGGCCCGAGGTTGCTGGATGTGCTTGCGCTGGAGTCGCACCAACTGATGCCCCAACTGCTGCACCTACCGATGCACCAACCGCTGCACCTACCGATGCACCAACCGCTGCACCTACCGATGCACCAACCGCAGCACCGACCGATGCCCCAACTGCAGCACCTACAGATGCCCCAACTGATGCTCCAACTGCCGCACCGACATCAGCTCCATCTACCTGCAACCCATCTGCTGGGCCACCTACATGCCCCGAGCATGATCCCACTGGACTAGCCGTTCATCTGCCTCATGAAAATGACTGCACCAAATTCTACGAGTGCGACTGGGGAGTAGCGTACCTTTTGAGTTGCCCCAGCGGACTCCACTTCAATCCAACATTGCAAGTATGTGACTGGCCCGAGGTTGCTGGATGTGCTTGCGCTGGAGTCGCACCAACTGATGCTAACTGCAGCACCAACCGTGCCCCAACCGCTGCACCAACCGATGCTAACAGCTGCACCGGCCGATACTTTAACTGCAGCTTTACAAATGCCCAACTGATGCTCCAACTGCCGCACCGACATCTGCTCCATCTACCTGCAACCCATCTGCTGGGCCACCTACATGCCCCGAGCATGATCCCAAGGCACCTGCC
>JAHDVE020004075.1:0-51879 GCA_022606495.2 Halesus radiatus
AACAACCGAGTATTTAGAAGGTACTCGTACATATGTACTACATTATTCTTATGTATTCATTTCATTTAGTTCGTATGTAGCAATCAAACCATTTTCATCACCTCTGACTCCGATAAAATATCAATAAACATTTTAACTTGCGCCGTATTTCTCGAAAAACAAATTTCACCGAACCACATTAATTTGCCATGGAATGCCGCGAACCGATAATATCGCCAATATTGTTATCGAAAACTGCACTCGGTCGATTTTATTCATTTAGCTGCATTTCCCAACATCAACACGGCGGTTTCTTTCCGCAACTAAAGTTGCTTCATCAAAGTTAATATCGCTCCAAACGAATACCTGTATTTTTATAATTAATTCATCGGTTGCGAACTAGAGATATGATATATTTAACATTTTAGGTCAAACTGTAAATTCTACATTCGCGCACTGGGTGAACAAGGTTCAGTCGTTATTTCGAACAAGTTGAATAACCTGAAAGAAACTGTTAAATTTTTATTATATTTCGAGTAAAATTAACCGTCGTTAAAACATTCGTGTGAATATTAGATTTGTATCTGAATAAAATTTAATACTAGCCATAAAACACTAAGCACTCGATGCAACATTGCAATAGACCGATTCCTTAAAAACTCGCAGAGAGTGCTTTGAATTTCTCAACTTCTGCCTGTGGGTATCAGAAATCATTCTCTCAATATTTGTGTGTAATCACGCTCGTAAATCTTTACTGTTCTGATTATCATTTTTTTAATGGGGCATCTTACCTCCAATACAGAATTATTGGATGTTGGTTCGTGTTTGCTCAAAAAGTTGCCGACGTTTACTAGCTTAGCAGTGCCCGAGTGAAGACCGAGAACAGGTCGCAAAAACTCATGCAGACCTCGTCAGATTAGCAGTCTGTACAAGCTGAATCAAAACTGCTGACATACTCGGAAAAGCTCACCCACAGAAGCTTTGCCAAGCCAGAGTTGAGCCTCTCAGAAGCTGGTGTTGTACAGAGCTTGCTGTTACTACAATACTAAAATTTTTCTTATCTTGCGCGATTGTAGATATGCAAAGTGCGCGATATAATTGAGTTGGGTAACAATTTGCACCTGTCTAGCGTCCTTAGATACCTTAAAGATACTCTTGAATCTGTGCTATAAATGGGCAAATATTAGTGGATTACCTTCCTTTTCCTATTAAACGGATTGCAATCTTTAGAACACAGACGTTATTATGAGAATGTTGTGTTTATTCTACCAATATTTGGATGGTGCTACGAAGAATTAGCGTTATTGATCATTTCTGACGATGATGGTGGAATACGTTAGTATGTTGCAAATAATAAGTACAAACTAAAGAATGTTCATGTTTTGAAAATGCATCAAAATAGCTTTGCTTTGTGTCATTTTCGCTTTACCCTATGAATCGGTTCAAAGTGCATACAGTAATAATAAGCCTTGCGCTATTGTCAAACCAAAATAGGACTTATAACTTTGTTGTTGAACTGACTCACACTACGACAGCTTTGATAGACTCCAAACATGAATAGAAAATATTTGCATTTAAATGTCTAATGTTGGTAGAATTGTAGAAAATTTCCGTTTTGAAGCGAAGCGTATCTAGGCTCAACCCACTTTCAAAACTGTTGTCGGATTTTCAAATAAAGGTGTGTTTTTTACTATTTGGATAACCTAGTTATAAAACTTAACAAACAGATTATCTTTGATCCGCGAGAATATTTCAAAATAAAAACTGAATGTATGAAAATCTGTGTGTTGAACAGAATTTTTTTTAATGGTGTACTCCGCTTTGCATAGGTTTTTATGTCATCAATTTTTAGATTAACGTAACTATTTTTGACTTCCAACAACAGTTATGTAAGTTATTGATGTTTAAAATATCAAAAATGAGACAGAATGCCATATATTTTGATTAAATTTGTTCCCTGTTCTTCAGATTAAAAAAGGACTGTAAATGGATTTTTGGAATCTACTGAGATACAAAATATGTTGTTTTTGTAACTCACTCGGAATACTAACAAAACAAACCATAAATAGAGATGCCCTAACACGCAAGGGGGAGAAACAAAAATAAGGATGGCGAGGGGCGAGCCTGGGCGGGTCATTGTCATTTGATTTGCGAATAAATGCATTCCTACAAACTCCAGGCAACTCGCATTGCACAGCAAAGAATTAGTATTTACTCTTCGAAAAGCAAAGCCGATAATGATTAATTCGTGCTTTTTACAATTGTGCAGAATTTATGGTAATCTTATTCCAGTAGCTGTGGAACAGATTCCAAACTAACCCAAATAGCCACCAAGAAAAAGGTTTGCCTTATTTACAAAAACCGAATATTTTGTTAAAGTATTTAATTTGTGCCTTTTTAAAAATGTTTTTAATATGCTCACCGCAGTAAAAATCACGCGAAAGAAACGTGGACGGCTTCGATTTCGTACCACTAAATAAATCTGTTAATGTATTAATTTAATTGAACACGTAAAATACAGTAAAAAAACGTTTACTGTGAAATGTAAGGCGATAGTTTTGATCATTCTCCTTACCACTTCTATTTTTACAACTTTTGAATTCGCAGGAAACTCTAATTATTGTTTTATTTTTAAAAATCTTCGAATGTTCGCTCGCCGCCAGTCAATACATGAATGATGGCGTCATGTATTCAAGAAATGCGTGAATCTGCTTGGTGCAAAATTTAGGTTGTCACGTGGTTGCTTCCAGCCGTCGAAATGGTTTGCAAATATGGCTATTATGGCACGTCCATTCATTCGGACGTCAGTGGGAATACTAGTCTATATTTAAAAAATTGTTTTGTATTTTTTTATTAATATGTTATCAATCAATAAATATTTGTCAGTTTGATTATAGTGACATGTATAGTTATTTTGAATGAAAATGTTGAAATTGAGGAAATGCATTTAATAGATCGATTGCATCGCACTGTGCTTCCTAAAAGTAAACAGCGAACCAAGGAAGTATAAAAATATTTATGTAACATCAATTATTACATAAAAAAACATAAGCATTTCAATAAACGTTAATTTGCTGAATGCAAAATCGAATTGGAAAATTATCGTAAATAATTGTGTTGAAATCTTTGTGCAACGCGGTATTTATAACGCAATTGTAAGTATTTAAATAAATAAAAATCTTGTTTTATTTTTATACCAGGAATTTTATTATTATTATTATACGACATATTATGTAGAATCGTGTATACTCATTACAATCACCCACACAGTCGAGTTAATGTAATTCCTTGACATAGATTGGGTTCAGGTCACCAAATGAAGAGGCATTCGTGGCGGTTGTCATTATTAAGTTGGCTTATTGAATGGGTTTAACGATCTCATAAATACAACGAAGACTTCATAACTATCAAAACCCACCGTATGCAGTACAAGGCCTGCACAATTTTATTCAAATTGATGCTCATAAAATCACTTTGATTTAGCCATGATCGTATATATATAAGCCGAAAAAAGCCCTAGCAGTAGGTATTAAAGCAATTTGAATACTTACACGTCTCATCTTTTTAGGTCGAATTATGATACCGACTAACTGTAAGTTGTTTTCATTCAGTCAAAGTTGAGTAAACTAAAATGACATTGAAGTTTTGTTTGGGTGAAATGAAAACATTCGTATAAATAAAATTTTGCATAATATTTCAAAGTCAAATGCACAGACTGACACCACGCTAGGTGTCAAATCAGGTCATTCAATCCATAATGCTAGAAAGATTTGACACTATCTAACACTTAATTGAGGTCAACCAAAAAATATTTTTTGTATTACATTAACTACATAATTCTTCTCCTTAAAAATAGCCTTCTATATAGCATCCCCGAAGATAACAATAATAACTAAAATTGGATTATTTGTACAGCGCCATTTTGTGAAAAATCACCCCAAGGGCGCTGTACAAATATTACTTGCTAGGGTTTATTTTATTATGTACAAACAGATACAGAAACATCAGGTCACTACAGAATAACACGATATATTATAAAGTTTTAGCTTGAGAAGATATGATTTTGCACGCACAGGACACAATATTAGAAAACACTGCACATTGCATGATATTGCAGTTACTTTTTAAATCTTATTTGCCATTGATATTATATTTATTAGAAGGTAAAGAAGCTAAAGAAGGGGTGATTTTTATTTTAAATATTAATGCTTTTTTTTCAAATTAATGATTAAAAATAATATTGTATACGTAAATACCTAAAAAAATCAATGATTTATCACTTAAGATATTAGTCGTATATTTGAGAAGACCTATATTATCACTAACCAGTCTTGTTGTTACTAGTATCTACAGAAAAGAAAATCTTGGAAACTGAAACCGATTCTTACCATTCAAACCAATTGAAAACTAGATAGGATACTTATCTAGATGTTTATGTGTTTATCTGAAGTGTAAGACATACTCGTGTCACCAATAATAACCGTAGGCGTTGGTAACCCGACCGGTGTCTTAAATTATGTATAGAGTCTAGAGAGAAAAAAGTGGTTTACCTAAACCAGTAATACGGTAGATATTTCTCACCATTTTCAGCTCCACAGACAGACTGAATAAATAATAAAGTTTAACCACTCTTGTCCCCGTGGATTAGGAGCAGAGTTGCAAATATTTAGATTTTAAAAGTCATTGATATTTTTAAATGGCTCATAAATGATCCGTAGTGGCAATTCATACCAAAAATTTCAACAACGACGATTTTCTCCGTGGTTGAAAATATAAATCATGATTGCGTTAAGACTCCCATAAAGGGTTTTTTAATCAGATAATTGGCAATATGTTTAGAAATATGATTCCATAAATTTTTAAAGTGGTCCAAAAACAGTTCCTTGTGGAACCCCGTAATAAGTAAATCTGGTTTATGTGAAAAGTTTGTTCTCTTCTATTTTATTTTGGTCTCTTAGCTTTTACTTAAATTATTTCTCGTTCTATGATAACTAACACAAAAATCGCGCGTTTCTTATCGGGCAAAACCAGCACTAAGTGATAAATATACGTGGGCATTATCAGAAGTAATTGATTGGCACCTATTATTCATAATGTCTATGATTTCAATGGAGGAGTAATCAACAATGGAAGCGATTAAAGATAATATTGATATTATAATGGACACATTTATTATTGATAACGGTCTGAGTCTTCTTATGAGCGTCTGCATCAACCGTAATGCATATTTTTTTCAGATCTTATCGCTATAAACGTGGTGATATGCCCAATACATTTAATTGGAACTTAATACTATTGTATCAAGTCGCATTATATTAGATTACCCGAGTCAAACAACCGATAAACTATTTAAATTTATTCACCTCTTAACCTCGATTGCGAAAAAAAAACAATGGATCCGAAAAACTTGAAACCGCGTCAGTAAAAAAAATGAGGAATCTTTGTACAGATTTACACTTCTTTGAAATAAAAATAAATAAAAGCCCTATAGTAGCAATAGTCATATAATTAAATTTCTTTAAACATTAAAATGTCAGCCATATTATGTAGCGCATGTTTCTTCATAAAAAAAATATTTCAAATTAAATTAATCGTCCATCAAAAATGTCACTTTGTAGAAATGCGAATATCGACTTCATGATAAAGGTGACAGATGTAATTTACATTAGTACATCAGTTTCATTTTTTTATGCTGTACCATTGTATGCAGCTAACCTCTCTGTAATTTTGATATATTTTAAATTGAAAATTTTGACATCTTGTCTCATTTTTTGACACTTGAATGAATATTTAAAACACCACAGCTGCAATGAAAATGAAGTTTCAAGCTAAAGGAGTAGCGTTGGCCGAAAAAGCTACGCATACTTCTAAATGCTGTTTTATTATTTAAGATTCCAGCTTTAATATTAAGAATTGGATACAAATTATTCAGTAATTCCATTTTGAACAGTTGTCGAAAGAACATTAGTTAAAATTAAACTTATATTTTCGAGGTTGCCCGTTTACGTAATAATACAACGTATTTTTTCCAGTCATTATTGACGGGCCTTCCAAATAGCAACATTCGTGACCTACCGAAACCTTATAATCCGAGTACTTTCGCATACGACGTTGGCCTTATTATAATTATTGCAAATAATAACGTTAAAAAATGCGACAGGTCCGATGCACTGCGATAACGAAGGCTATTTATTTCACAAGCTACATTTTATGGTCTGGAAAAATACCATGTGGGTTGGACATAAAATAAAAATGTTTCAAATGTATCCACCCGATTGCCCAACTAAAATATATAGTAACCTGTTACTAATCACAAGACACCTACTAGTTACAATTATTATACTCCAGTTAGTGTTTGCTTAGGTTATTTATGGTATACGACATTATCTTTATTTATATCTTTATGTTGCATTATGTTATTATCTCGATGAAAAATTGTTAGAGAAAGTTGATTGAAAATCCTTGGTGATTTCTATGATAAACGTGATTTATTTAAAGAGCAGACAATGGGGTTAATTATCAAGCTATTTTTAAAAAGCGATGATATTTATGTTGTTATTAACATTTAAAAGTGTATTTCTATTTTGCACGCTGACTTTAAATGTTATTTTAAATGATAAACTGGATATTCATTATTTTATGATAGTGGTGGGCACAAACCAAACTTTTAGATAATCGAATGTTTCGAATTAATCGCCCGGTTACTACTGAGCTGCATTAAACAAGATAACGTCAAAACAACAATACGATATTATTTGTTGACATGATTCTTTTTCGATGCAATTTGAAACTAGGTTAGAATTTCGAAACGTTCAAGGAGCATTCATATACATATCTTGAAAACCAATAGACGTTGAATGGGATACGGCTAATATCAGGTGAACACACATTCAAGTACAATGTATAGCACTAGTAACACAATATCCGAATAGAAAATATGGTCCAATATTTCGAAATATTAATGTGCACTGTACACCATATGTGGTAATGGACTTAAAGGAAGAACGATCAGGAGCATTATAAAAAGAAAATAAAACTTTGTCGTACGAATAGGTGTCGTGTGGTCGTAATATGGAATCCTCGATGTCGAACGATAGGTAATAATTTAAAAAATCTGGAAATTGTAGAGGTGGTGAAATGTCATAAAAAGATGGACTTTTTTTAAAGTCCACCAAAAAATTCTAACACTGAGTTACAGTGTCGTGAAATTTGAACAGCTTTATTCATGATGCAACTATTTTTAAATCGCGTTTCAGCAGTCATTTCCACCATAGGCTATAATAAAGCTTAAAAACCAATTAAACTAAAATAAATATGATTATGTAGCCAGGATAAAATGTATTCGATGAATACTGTTGAAACTCCAGCCAAAGCCTGGTAAAATCAAGTAGTATAAATACTGAAGATGTATTTTACCACTGGGATTTAAGGGGGAAAGGGATGCCGGAAAAGGATTATTAATTCATTCGAAATAGTGAAATATTATTAAGCTATACGACAAACTAAATGTTATATATAATTCATATATACTAATTTCAGAATTACATAGACATGCCCAAAGCAAAATCTACCCATATCATTTTGACCTGAGGCAAAGGTCACGTGACATCCATTTCGGCACCAGCCCGAGTAAGCGCATTTTTTTAATAAACTGCGCTACCCTTTCCCCGCTGACTGCCGTCAAATGATCATCGGAAGATTTTACGAAATAACGCATTCTTATGCATTAAAATGGTGTTAATATAGAAGTGATGGAGAGAATAATCACATATATCGAATTACATTTCACAGGAAATCGTTACTTAATTTTAAGCTTATTCAATATAATTCTTAACAGTTTTGTGATATAATCTAGTCAAACCGAAATGACGATGACGTGAAAGCTTTCTTGTCATCGTTTTCTGCCATAAGTAAGTTAATAAAATTTCTAAAAGGGTCAAACTAAATATTCTACCAAAATATTCTGTTTGCGTAAACAAACCGAACTATTTTATCTATTGCTGTTTTACTTAATTGGTGGTTGGGTTAGATTTGGATGTTGGCACGGTGGCTATGCGATGAATATTGGCGATAAATTCAACACAATTCTAAAAAGGAGATCATTAGCAGATTTGCTTTTCGAAGAGTAAATACTAATACTTTGCGGTGCAATGCGAGATGTCTGCAGAATATTAGAATTTATTTATTTGAAAATTACTAAAAAACGATATGCCTCAAGGCTCATCTCCCACCATGGTAAATTTGGCTTCTTACCTTCACCTGTCAAAGCAACTCTGTTGATTCTCTTATCTGTGATATATACATATTAAGGTGTTACACGAAAAAGTTATTATCATATCCTTAATTAAAAATAATTTATTTTAAATAATTTTTCCTTTGATCATTGCACCCCTGTATCTCACATATCCGATATTGGCTCCGGGCTACTTACTGCGGTACCACTGTGGGACACGCCAACTAACAAACTAATGAACCACTGCTAACAGTCAACACTGCTGTGTTACAAAACTTCATCGCATGTTGACTTTGAGTTCACGTATCGATCAACACGTTTCTGCTATTTAATGGCATTATTTCCTTTTGGCTAATGGCAGGAAATAACCTATTCAGTGAAGAAGCTTCTTGATTAGTGAACAACTGGTGCATTTATGGTCGGTACTGAATAATATTGTGAGTAAAATAATTTAAAGAATAGCCGTACAGTAGCAATAGGCAGCCCATCACTGGGTAGAGAAGATTATCTCCACATTTATGCACCTCTAACCACAGTTGACACAGGAAGAGGGAGAAATGTTTCCTGGCACTGTATACAAAAATTTTACAATACGATATAGAATCCACTGAGACATCAAAAAACATACTAGTACGATCATTGAGAACTAAACGATTATCTTAAAATCTCATCAATTCATGAAATTTTACCTCATCTGGCATAAAACACTATCTTACTTATCATGACGGTATTTCTCTACAGTGTTAGGCAAAGACAATGGAACGTCATATACCTATCTATTTCAGTTTTGGTGCAAATAACTTGCTTCAATCGCATTCATATATCGGTTGTCTCATTCATACTCTTCTGTTCAAACCAACTCTATATACTCGTATGTCCTTCTTCAAACCTTCGATTAACTTGATCATACCATGTTTTCCTGAGGTGTACCCTGCTTAATGGACAGCCTCTGTGGTTGAGTAGTTACTACCCCTAGCTATGAATCGCGGGTTCTAATTTCGACGTGCACAAGTAAATTTTATTTGATTAGTTTGTGTTATTTCACAATTTACTCATTAAAAAAAGTATATTTGGGGCACGTTCTATAGCGGTAGATACTTTTAATATCGCCCTGGTGAAGGACCGTTAATTAGAATCGAAACGTTGCTTGAAATGGTTTTCGCCATGTTTGATGACCAGATCTGAATTGCTAGATACTTTACCGCCTTCCTCTTCCCCACCTCCTTTCCCTTCCGATGCCATACTCTTACTTACTTCAAACGGTTGGGAACAACCGGGACTCGTGTGCGGTACTTGCAAAAAAAAAATTCAATCAAAATTTTATGCAAAAGTCGCAAACTCTGATATGTAACGAAATTGAACACAATATTTAGTAAAAAGGTTTGGTTCTGACAACGTTTCAGGACGGGCTAACTTCTAGCATCAAATTTTAATAACAATTTTCATATTAATCTATAAATTAGTTCAGTACGGAAGTCGTAATCATGCAAACAATTTTAAGGGGAAACACTTAACCCAAATAATCTCTATACACAAAGATGAATGTTTATCTGTGTGTCCTCGATTTCCTCGAAAATTACTCTACCAGTTTCTGAAAATAAAAAAGTTTGTTCTTATTAGTGCCGGGAAGGTTTAGGTTTAGAGAGTAGTCTGAATGAAATCCAATATGTAAAACTGCTGCTATAACGTTTAAATAAAATAATAAAATAAGTATGAAAAATATTGGTCCCGACATGTTGTATTAAGGTTAGCCTATTACTCCTTTTAGCCACAGATTACATATTCAAAAGAAGAATGTTTGTTTGGTTAGAATATTTTCAAAACAGAAAACACAAGTAGGTACGTACTTAAGAACTTTATTATGTAGATATGTTTTGAAAAAATAAATGTTTGGAATGAAATAGTTTTTTCAAGTGAATGTTTAATTGTTTAGAGATAGTTACTTTCGCTGTAAAATCAATTATGGCATCCAAACGACAAAGCAACTTCTTAACTTTATTTAAAAAAAAATAAATAATCCCGAGCAAGGCCGGGTACACATCAGCTAGTATTAAATAATTCTTATACACATCTTTGGCTCGCTGCAGTAACTAGGCCCAAGTTAAATTTACTGTTACTTAATATTATTCAAATAGCGTACTTAATGATACATTGGTATGGTTCAAGTTCGGAGAACTATGGTTTAATGAGGACATAAATTATTTGACCGATATTCTCAATAGATACTTGTTCTGAGAATTGAGGAGTTGAGTCAATCAACTCCGGTCTTGCTGCTAAAAATACGTTTTTTAAGGGGGACAGGACGTCAGACAGGGGTTATTTATTAATTGAAAATTATTATATTATCACGTAAAACTAACTAACCATCACACCGTTTTTCGCAAGGGTAGGCAGAGGATGGACCGTCAAACAACTCGATCTTGGCATTCATTGACATTCATACAACGTATCATACATTCTATTCTGTTATTCCGACGTCTGACCTGACCCGACTCAAATATTTGATTCACTTGATCGTGCCATGTCTTCCTCGGACGTCCCGGCTTCTTATATTCACATAAGCGTCATATATTCTCCTTACACTCCTCTATTCGTTCATTCGCTCTATATGCTCAAGCCATCAAAGCGTTCCTTTCTTAGTCTTACTCATTACGTTTACATCAGCCTTGCATTCTTTACGAATCTCAGCATACATGGTTTTACCATACCTCAGAGATCTCCTTTCTACAGCATTCACTCTACTTTCATTCTTCCTCTGCCAGTTCCATGCCTCACTGCCATACATCGGGGTTGGTATTAATACTTCATTGTAGGCTGCTAGTTTAGCTTCTTTGGACAACTTTTTGTTAGGACCAACCGCATTCAGTCCTCCGTCAATAGTTTCCTGCATTCACCCTTCTTTCAATATCTCTCGCAAATATACTCCCCAAATACACAAACTCATCGACCTGTTCTGACTAAGCGTAGACGCAAAACGATAAATATAATCTTTTTTTAGAGAAAGATATTTCTTTAATAAATGTTAAGTTTCTTTGCGGTACATAAAATATTTCTTATTAATAAATAATTATTAAGAAATATTTTATTTCAGAAAAATATTGAAATCAAATCAGAAATTAGTTTTAATTATTTTTTTCTGACCGTCCCTCGTATGTTTTATAAAATTATTAAACACATGAATATAATTTTGAAAAGTGGTGAAAAAATAATTGCAATCTTTGCCGATCTTTTTCAAAAAAATAAACATTTTTAAAAATTAACAAAAAAATAAATTGAAGTGGTTATGAAAAAATTAAACCACACCCCATTCTCTTTTTCTTGAAAATTTTTTCTCTGCTCTTTAAAGAAAAACCATGCATATGACGGTCAGAAAAAGATCACCTCTCTAATTTAACTTTAATAAATGCTAAGCCTATGTAACTTTTTAAAATACGTAATAATTTTTTTTTCACTTATATTATCATTCTTTCGGATTAACCCTTGAGTCTTTTTGTGAATGGTAAACTTTTAAATGTGTTAAAAGCTGTTTTTTTTATTTATTTCTAACACAGTTTAAAGCATTCCTCCCTATACAGAATGAGATAACATGACTTTTATAAGTTCGTGTCGGGCTGGGAGAAATATCTCCCAAAAAAACTTTAAGGCTATTAGTTTTCTGGGAGAAATATCTCCCAAAAAAACTCTAAGGCTATTAGTTTTCTGGGAGATATATCTCCCAAAACACTCTACGGCTATTAGTTTTCTGGGAGAAATATCTCCCAAAAAAACTCTAAGGCTATTAGTTTTCTGGGCGAAATATCTCCGAAAAAAACTCTAAGGCTATTAGTTTTCTGGGAGATATATCTTCCAAAACACTCTACGGCTATTAGTTTTCTCGGAGAAATATCTCCCAAAAAAACTCTAAGGCTATTAGTTTTCTGGGAGATATATCTCCCAAAACACTCTACGGCTATTAGTTATCTGGGAGAAATATCTACCAAAAAAACTCTAAGGCTATTAGTTTTCTGGGAGATATATCTCCCAAAAAAACTCTAAGGCTATTAGTTTTCTGGGATAAATATCTCCCATAAAAACTCTACGGCTATTAGTTTTCTGGGAGAAATATCTCCCAAAAAGACTCCCTCTCCCTCCTATGTTGTGTCTTTAATGGTAAACGTTGCTTGAAATGGCTTTCGTCGTGTTTGGTTATCAGATCTGAATAACTAGGTATTTTTCAAACTTCCCCTTCCACATCTCCTTCCCCACCCCATAACCTTCAGCTTCGCAATAATCGCAACATACTCTTATTAGGGATGTCATAGTCCCACGCCTAATTTTAATGCATCTCCGTGAAACACGACTTAAAACCATTTACGAATTCTCGTCAATAAAGGACACAACAACATCTTAAAATAGAATGCATTAATTTGTTATCACTACACATTTAAGATGGATAGCATCGACATATAAAATATCTTAATATACCTCAATGTACATTAAAATATCAATGGTGGATAGGGATCATACATTTACAATAATTGATTTACTAAGAAAAAAATGTGATAAAAGGAATATAATATCAAGATACCTTCCCATGTAATCTTTATCTTATATACGTCACCTGCAATTGGCTTCACCTCAGTTTGGCATTTACCTTCGTAAAGCGAAACAGTTGTCACGCGTTTTACTACATTTGAATACCTATACCAGGAAATTTAAAAATCGTATTGTCCTCCGTACCAATTACAAATTGAGAGTTTGTTAATGAAACTAAACATGTGAAGAAGGTCAGATCTCAGTTCTGTTGGAACGGAAGTGTTATACTGCCTATGTTGTTGATACTTGTGCTGGTTGTATTGCCGGTGGTCCGCGATGCATGATATGGTAAGAAACTAAACACAATGGGTGTCCTGACCACCGAGCCGCCGAGCTCGTTTACCTGAAAAACTTGATCTCAGTGGCGTGCGTAGGCTCTCAAAGAAGCTTTTAAAAAGGGCGTGTTATTTTACGATGCTTTGTATTTTTAAAAGCACTTTTTTTTTTCTTGGAAACACTCTTCATATGATTTTTATTTATTTCTCGCCATTTTTACTTTCTTCTGTTATTCCAACTCTTTACATTACTCAACTCAAGTATTTAATAATAATATTTAGATTTTTTTGTATAGCGCCGTTTTTTGTGAAAAATCACCGTCAAAAGCCCTGTACACATATTTTTTTATTATTATTTTTTCAAAGCTCTATCTTATCACTAACTATCGACAATCTATTATTACTACTTATGGCTAACAAAATGTATTCACCGGTTCATCGACCTGTAATACCAAATTATATGTATAATAAATTTGACCCATGGACGTGATGCCGCGTTAAAATATACAAGATATTAATTTTGTCTACAGGCAGATAATATTATACAGGACCATATTTACCTGGTAGGTCACTTGAGATAAACACTTTGATTAACTTGGTCTGGTCAAGTATTCCCGTGGCGTCCTCGGTTTATTGTTCCTTCCACTTCATAAATTCTCGTGATATTTGTTTATCCACATTATATTTTCTAAATAATAATACATACTTATTTAATTTTTATAGCTCTATTTCTATGGAATATTACTTCTAGGGAAAATTGGCCTTACATCGGCCTCGCATTGCTTTCGGATCTCATAATTTGTTAAATGGTTGTAAACTCTATTACTACACAATTTACGGAACACGGATCGTATTTCTAATCCATCTAGAATATTTGTCCTCCCCTTTCTAGGTGGACATGGAGCCTTTGTGCATCATAAATTTCCTGACATTTCTTTATGTGTTCATTTCTTGCTCAGCATTTTTTTTCGAATCTTCTCAAAAAATACCCCAATATTTTCGATATATTTAGTATATATCAATATTAATTTTCCTAAATCAACACTACTAAATATAGGTACCATTCTCCATTGTCCAGAAAATCGAGGCTTGTTAACTCAAGCCAGGGCCTTAAATTTTTTGGTACCAGTCTAAATGGTTTTTGTCAGGCTTTACGAAATTAGAACTCGAAGATTATTATTTAGAATGCCTAAAATTATACACTACCAAAACCTTCTGGCTTTGATTTGAATGTTCTCTCAAAAGTATACTTTTGTCATCTTTATTTGTCATTGCTTCATGTATGTATGTATGTGCTGATCTTTTTATGTAGTTCTTGTTTATTTCATTTCATTTTACAATTGTGTGATTTTTTAAAAAATGTTTATATTATATTTTTATACTTATACAAATATTATTCATAAATAAATAGATAAAACTATTTAATGAACGTTATTTTCTTAGCTGAAGGTGTCATTTTATACTATTTACTTTTATATTACTTATTATTGTGTACAAATTCAATATTATTTTTTCATCTTTGTACAATAGTTTCAAATATTTTTATATCAGTCGTACTACTTATCTGCTGACTGTTAATGAGTTCAATGTATACATTTTGTAAATGTCTATGCAAAAGCCTTTGACGGGTGTAAATAAATAAACATAGCTCGTGAAACCAAACTGGTTGCAACATTCAATATGAGATCTGAGAGCTCCATGGCAAACTATATTTGTGTTACAGGAGTCGGTTATAAAAAACATAAAGAAGCTGTCAGCGGAATACTTTCAGCAGTCTTATTGCTTTTTACCTGCAAGAAAAACCAACCAAATCAGTTAAGTTCCCC
The DNA here is from genome assembly GCA_022606495.2 of Halesus radiatus. NCBI lineage: Eukaryota > Metazoa > Arthropoda > Insecta > Trichoptera > Limnephilidae > Halesus > Halesus radiatus. The sequence goes on from JAHDVE020004075.1 coordinate 14,889, forward strand.
AACACTCACCCCACGCCTCTGCTGTTCGGAGACACGTCTTGAACACAATGAATGGAAGCGGGTCCAGGGTATATGGAACAGAGACCGTGGGAACTTGATCCCTTTGTGGACCACGAGCTATGTACGGACTACTATTGTATGGTGTACGGATGAAGAACTCCACAATTTTTAAAAAAAATTAATGAAAATCAAATTTAAGAATGTTATTCTGCAAGTATTTTTAGTTTTTATTATTGTGACAGCTGTTTCGGCGTTCAAGGCCATTTTCAAACTGTGATTAATCTACATCGCGACGACTTATTTATATGATTTTATTCACTCCCACCCTATTCTAATTTGGACGGGTTTTTTAAAATAATGATTTACTATCGGTAAAACGGATTTACTTAGAAAATAATTAAAATTCTCTATTCTGTGAGGTTTTCACATTTAATAATAATAATAATAATAGTTGGATGATTTGTATAGCGCCGTTTTTGTGAAAAATCACCTCAAGGGCGCTGTACAAATATTTCTTAACTAATTATGTACAAACAGATACAGAGAAACATACTTACCTGGCAGGTCGCTTCAGATGAACACAGTTTTAGAAAAAATTATTTATAGAGATGATAGTTTTACATGGTTTACATGTATTTCCCCGTATTATCAAGTACCACAATATTATCTACATGTTTACTGCCTAATTTCTCGTAGCGTCGCGCGTTGGAGTGAAGTTCGTTCATTCTCAGCCAGCGCACACGAAACATGAAAGTGCCCGTTTTTGTTTTTAATTTGAAAGATATGAGACAACTAAGATTTTCGTTCTGGACGCAGAGGTCTCAGATTCTGATAAGGTTGTAGACAGTCGAGGGCACCCTCCACTTTCCCGAACCATTGAACCAGGTGGGTCCCTCAGTTCTCACATAAAGACTGTACTCTAAGCTTTTTAATGAAACCGAAATTAAACGCCCCCGACTACCTCTGCACAGGACTTACATTAATTTAATATATACGTACTAAAAAAATAATAGGTGTATTCTCATCCAGTCCATGAATTTGAGTAGAAATAATTTGCACGGAGTTTAAATAAAAAAAAATTAAAAATTAAACTTTGTGGATTTGCACATCCTTCTTCAGTGGAGATGAAAACACGTCGCTTGAAATGGCTTTATAATAATAACAAAGCATTTATATAGCGCAGTTTTGTGTTATTTCACTTCAAGTGCGCTTTGGCTTTTCCTATCTTTAGTGATCAGTACTATACAGGGTTATTCAAAATGAGGACTCAATTTCGTACCGCTATATTTCCCGAATTATAGGATATATATTAAGATACATAGTAATTAAAAAAGTAGGTCCAAACGTTTTGAATCCCACCGTTAGATCGCTCATAGTTGCGCAAACGACATGTACAGTGGTCGCGCCGCCATGCAGTCATTTTGCGTCAGTTGTGAGTAAAATGTCTACTATTCCGCACAAGGTTTTCTGTGTTCGTAAGTTCTGTAAAACTAAGTGCAGCGCATCTTTCGTCTCCATTTAACCAACTCGACAGAGCATTTGTCGTTTGTATCAACAATTTGATCAAACTACTTTGGGAACGTGCGAAATTGAGTCCATTTTGAATAACCCTGTAGATCCAGATACGCCAAACCTTCATTTTCCCATTCCCCCTATCCTCCTTCACTAACTCTAGCCACTGAAATATTTCTTAAAGTTATGCAAGAACGAATTTGATCAAAATTAATCGTTATTTTAAGTGAAGCAAATTAACAGTGCATATCATACCACTTTATCGTAATAGTTTGACCTTTTCAAAATAGTTTTTTAAATTAAAAGCTAAAAAGGAATTTATAAATAGCAATTAAAGGTCAGTAAGGTCTCGGTCCGGTGGTTACACTGGCTATATAGCTACAAAATACAATGTAGCCTTCAACTGAAACAAACGACAAGACTCTAATTAAGTTTCGATTTCTGCATACTTGTTGTTTTGTTCGCGTTCAGCGCGGATATTTGAGATGTTTGCTGGAACCTGAGGTGCGGAATTTAGATTGTCACTCTCGTTTCCACTTTGATTAATTCAGAGAGCTGTTTATTTTTATTTCGTTCCCTTTGTTGTGATTATCTAGCAAGATATAATAATAAAAATAATATTTATTTATTTGAAACACACATTATTTAACACAAATAAAATATTGATGTATAAGTTAGGTATCTATGTAAGTACCATGGACTAGCTTCTAAATAATATTTTAATTTGTTTTTATATATATATATATATTTTTTTTTTATTTAAGGAGAAAACACAGATGCAGACGTACTTCTTTACACATTTTTTTTATTTGTAACGCACATTATGAAACAATAAAATCGAAGAAAGCTTTGACTGCCCAACTAGGAACCAATCCCGTTTTAGGACAGTCAAATTGACAAGTTTAGTTCATATTAAGTGCCATTATACAAAAATAGAAAGGAAAAAAGCTTGTATTGACATGGTATGGTAATATAATATATCTAGAAAAAAAGCATAAAGAGATATGAATAATAGTATAGAAAAGATAATTGTGAATACCACATATTTTGACTATAGTATAATAATTAATATAGAATAATAGTTATGTTCAAAAAGATTAAGAAAAGTATATAGTAATCGTATACGTATACCAGATAATTTGAGTATAGTATAATAGTTAAGTGCTTATGAAAATATGAGAAAAACAAATATTATAGAGTAAACAATTATGTATACGTGTTTGATAGGTACTGGTTGGTGCGATGAGGAAAAAAAGAACTTTTAAAATTGAGTACTAAAAAAAAATATTATATTATTGAGTAATATTGATAACATTGAGTTACGTATCACTCAGCTTTGTGAGCCGACGACGAAACTTAGGGATTTGGAACATTTGTCTTGTTCTTACTTTTTGTTTTTAGTTGTTTCCATCCACTGTCGAAAAAAAGTCGAGAAATAAGTACAGCTTCTGCCTCGTTATAATAAGGTTCGATTTGCTAACGCAATATAATATTCAGCAGGATAAATAAATTTAACACCATTTATACAAAAATTAATTATCACGCCATTGGAACACCATCAGTAAAGGTGAATTTTTTTAATGTACGATATTGGAAAATGAGTTAAACAACCTACAGCTTTGGTATGTACTAGCGTTTATTTTCCTTTTATTTGTATGTTTACTTGCTTTGTCAACATGTGACACAACTCTTATTGCTTCTAATATCCTGCTGTGTTTAAGTCGCGAAATAAAATTATACTGTTCCCCAATTATCTAATCGCGTGGCGGCCTATTTGACATTTGACACCAGTTGTGTAAAATGAGATGAAGGATTTGCTGTTAAGGTCTATCCTTCCTATCGTTCTTCTCACAGATTTCACTACATATACACTAGATCACATAAACATATGTAGCTACGTGCTATCTAACTAAATTTACATTGATTTGAATTCAAATGGACATCTACTAATGTTGCTCAAACCTCAAAAAAGCTGCCATTTAAATTACAAACGTTAAAGTATTACGAAATCAGAATTCTTTTTTTATTGTGTGGCGTCATTTTTATTTATCATTAATCAAAAAATTCTTCATTTTATGGCGTTTTAGAAGTTTTCTTTGTTTTCGGAATAAACCCACAGCAACTACTTTCTTGTTTTATTTATAAGAAGTAGTCGTAAGGTGCCAGAGTTATAGATGTAATTACTATGTATCCAGTTTCGTGACTACTCCATCATCGACTCACGATCCTCCCTCTGGGATCAATAACACCACACATTTGCGAAGACAAAGTATTCTCACGGTGGTAATGTCACGTAGACGAGTTACTGGTATTCGTATACTGAAAGTGAATGATCAAGTAGACACTGTTTGACGTTACGCCGATTCTATCGAAGATCATCATAGATTTTGATGGAAAAGGCTGTTGAAAAGCCTTCCTTCCTGTCTGGTAACCGGACAAATAGACGACTAGAATTATTATCCTTGAATAGACCTTCATTTCAATCCTTACTTTTGAAGAAAAAAATAAAAAAATGTGGCTGTTTTCTTTAACGCGTATTTCTGCAGTGAACTCGCATAAAGATTATAAAATAAAACAAACACATATCATAATTTAATAGTAATAGTAGTAATAATAATCGGATGATTTTTATAGTGCCGTTTTTGTGAAAAATCACCTCAAGGGCGCTGTACAAATACTACTTCCTATTCTTTAACCACACTTTAAACAACGCACCTTTCAAATTTGCTTTTAAAACATCTACCATCTTCATAGGTCCTGCCCGTGAGCGAGTCCGAAATGAACTACATATGTGCGTTATGAATTCAGCGTCTATGGGGCTTTCTGTCCTAAGAAATATTCATTCTCGTAGCGATAAGCGGAAAATCGTGGATTATTATGTTTTAAGTAGTTATTAAAATATGTTAATAACTGAAGAAAATACTTTCTTTATATAAAAAAATAAATTAACAGTAAAATTTCGGGCGTAAATTGTGATTTTCGTATTTTCCCTATTAACTTCAGACCCCCAATTGAGAGGCTGAAGAGAAAAATGTGGCACTATAGGTCAGCAGATTGGTTCGGTCTGCGGGCGCATTTTAATGCTTTCCCGAGGTCAGCTGTCTGTTTTCAGACTTCGAATCCGTCCAGATGTGCCCAGGAAATTAGTGAAGTCATCACATCTGCGATGGATGGCTTCATTCAATCAACTATTAAAGAAACTGGCGTAGGTTCAAAGCCGTGGTTCAGTCGACAATGCTCCGAAGCAGTTCGACGAAAAAACGCGGCTTACCGAGCCTACAACACATCTCGAACGTCAGAAAACAAATCAGCATATAGCAAATTGGCAAAGGACAGTAAGAGAATCATCACTAGGTCAAAATTTGAGCACGACCTACAGATCAGTAAAAAGCTAGCTGCCTGCCCGCATGGCAGCAGGGCGTTCTGGTCGCTAGCGGGCTCCATAGGTCGCAATTTCTGCAAATCCAGTCTGCCGCCTTTTACCAGACCTGACGGTTCACTAGCAAACACTGCTACCGAAAAGGCCAACCTTTTAGGGAAAATGTTTGCAGAAAACTCGGCCCTCGACGACCGGGTGCCATCCCGCCGTCGGTTCCTCACTGCGGCTTCTATATGAAAAAGCTGAGGATACGGCATCGGGATGTACTCCTTGTCTTACGGGGGCTCGATGTTAATAAAGCTAGTGGGCCTGACGGAATACCTGCCCCGGTATTGCAGAGGTGTGCTGCAGAAATCGCTCCAGTTTTAACAAAGCTCTTTAAAATGTCCCTGAAATGTGGCTCTGTGCCCTCTGGTTGGAAAAAAGCGGTCATTCATCCTATACCTAAAAAAGGTGACCGCTCCAACCCGGCCAACTATCGCCCCATAGCGATCACATCAGTTCTGTCCAAGGTGATGGAACGTGTGATCAACGACAAACTGCTTATATACCTCGAGAAGAACAAAATCATTAACGACCGCCAGTACGGATTCCGGCGGAACCGCTCGTGCGGTGATCTTCTCGCGTATGTGACGCATGTTTGGGGACGGTGCCTGGAACGTTATGGTGAGATTCAAACGGTCTCACTGGACATTTCTAAGGTCTTTGACCGGGTTTGGCACCGAGGACTTGTCAACAACTGCCTTCTTACGGACTTCCCGTTTCCTTGTGTACGTGGATTGCCGACTTTTTGAGGGAGAGATCGATTCAGACGGTTGCTGATGGTTTCATCTCTTCCTCGCATTCAATAAATGCTGGCGTCCGACAAGGATCGGTTCTGTCTCCGACATTGTTTTTGTTGCACATCAATGACCTCTTGACATGTGCACCAATCCATTGTTACGCGGATGACAGTACAGTCCATGATTGCTTTTTGTTTGACAAGCCCCCAAAGGGCACACAAACTCCAACGGCTCGGAGGGCTTTGAAACAGAGAATGACGGTTACCTTGAGAGGGTCTCCTCTTGGGGTAAGAATAACCTCGTCGAATTTAATGTTTCAAAGACCCAATCATGTCTGATTACGTCTAAAAAGGATCGAAACGATAATCTAGTCTCCTTTAATGGAAGCAATCTTCCCAACAAGCCCTCCATTGATATGCTTGGTGTAACCTTAAGTGATCAGCTCAGGTATGGGGGCTCCATCGAAGCCCGAGTAAAGTTAGCCTCTCAGAAGTTGGGCGTATTGTACAGAGCCCGCAGATACTTTAATAGTACACAACTGCTGACCCTGAACAAATCGCAAGTGCGCCCCACTGTAGAATTTGGCAGCCACCTCTGGTTGAAAGTCCCAAAATATCTGAAAAAAACCCTTGACTCTGCAGAAACGGGCGGTCCATTTGATAGATTCGCCTATCTTAACAAATGGGTTGCAATCTTTGGAGCACAGACGTCGGGTGGGAATGCTGTCCTTGTTCTACCGGTATTTTAATGGAAGATGCTCCGAGGAACTAGCGTCATTGATCCTTTCGGCACCGGTGCATAGTCGGGAAACACGCCAAACACGCGCCCAACATTTGCATACAGTTGACATTTGTCACATGAGAACGGGTCGCTTCTACGATTCGTTCTTGTGTTCAACAGCTCGGCTGTGGAATGATCTGCCGGCCTCTGTGTTTCCTCCATCCTATAAAATCTTGGGTCTCTTCAAGATCCAAGTTCACTCCTTCCTATCCTCTAAAAAACCCCTCCACACAGCATCCCCAAAGATGATATAGGCCTTGAGGGAAATTATTTCCTCCTTGGTCTCCTGTGTGGAGTTACTGTAAAAAAAAAAAAAAATTTATACTATTTTTTTGTAATTTACAACATTATATTATTCGTTAGCCACGAACGTTTTAATGAATCGCCGAATTATTTCTTGTTGCTAGGTCGCTAATTTCTGGTGCAGTGATGTGACAAAATTCCTTTACATCTAGGAAAAAATATGTATGATATGGAAAAGAGCAGCATTTTTTTAGATAGCAAGTATGTATATAAATTGCTACAGATATTGTGTGTTTTTAAATAAAATAAAAATGTTATTCAATAAAATTCCAATAACTAGGAAAAATATCAATCAATTTTTTTTTCAAATTATACAATAAAGAATGAAATTGTACGATTATTACAGTTATAATTAAAAAAAAAACTACACATTTACAATTACAAAAAAAAATTAAAAAATACAAAAATTTGAGGTTATTCCACTTCACAATTGTGTTTTTGAAAATTAATTCGAATTCGATTCACTTTCTGTTCGCAATATCTTATTGCGATGTACAATAATCTCACTTCCGTCGTCACTATCTTCATTTATGGGAACAAAGGTCTCGTCGTCCGTAGTGCCGCTGTCATTTGATACATTGCGATCATCCGCAATAGAACTAACTTCCTACATGCTGAAAAATATCGATACACTTTAGGGTGTATTTATTTTAACACGATAAACATTAAATATACTTATCAAGACACGCGCAAACCGCAATGTACCACGCTCAAATTGAACACGTCCTCTCCCGAGGACGACAAAAAGCACACTGAAAATTGCAGTGCTATAGCGCTGCGTCACAATTAACGTAACTAAAGCTTACAGCGCGATGGCGCCGGGCCGCGTTCTAACGGTTAAACCATCTCGCTTGCTTAAGTGGATGCTTGCAGTGGATAGAATTTGACACAGTATTTATTATTTCAATTGGAAAATACGCCTGGATAGCGAAAAGCCCCTAGTTCGAAACCCAGTACACACAAAACCTTTTTTCTCGTCCATTTTTCGAATAGATAATATTAGTATTTATATGGAAATACGGTGTGATCATTTTGATTAATGATAATACTAGTTTATAGGTACTAACTTAACACTTGAAAATTTTGGAATACCTAATTAATTTGAAAATATTATGTATGTCAAACAATCAATTGAGGTTAGAAGCAATGCCCACATTTTAGTATTTGTATGGTACGAATGCATTATATTCCTACAGTATTGATTCATGTACATTATGATTGGCTTGATTTATTTGGCATTCACGAAGTAGATTCCGAGAACAAACCGAGATTTATGCGCCGCTGGAAGCGTCGTGTGAATGCATATCGCATATTACGCAACGGCCGGCTTATATGGATTATATTATATTATAGGTTACAGGCCTTTGACATACCATTGTCTGGGTCTGTTAGCCTGGCAGTCTCTGTGACTTCTGACTCCTTAGAATGCATATCATACCTCCATGTATTGTGGAAGGTTTGAGACAAGAATAATTATTATGAAGTATCGGGCTTTGTCTGTATATTAAATCATACAACATAAACGTATTTTGTACTATTCGCAGCCAACTACCGTATAAGTAGCTTTCTGCGAATGAACGAATATGGGATATTATCAGGGTCGGATTAACCCAAGAAGTGTTGACAAAAAACGCTTGAAAATGTGATAAAGATTTATTGAATTTTGAATCAAATTTTAGACTTTTTCTTTAAATAATTTTCAAAGCTTTTTAAATTTACCCCAAAAAAACTTCACTTCAAAACCCCTTGGAATAACAAGGCTCCATCTCACACGGCAGTGTTATTCGATAATGAGTCTTAAAGTTGCTCTCCTTTGAGCATATTATCGCGTGACATTGCCGTGTGAGATGGAACCTTATTATTCCAAATGGTCGGTATTACAATATGCGTTGTATTTTTTTTGGTAAATATGGAAAAAAAATTATCTCTTTATCTAATCCAGGCCTGGCTCTTATGTTTCCTGATACATTATGAACATATCCACCATTGTCTGATTGTGTTAAGCAATCTTTATGACTCCAGTCTTTTGACACATTATTCAAATATTGATATAAAATAGAACAAATACAGTAAACTGGTCCTTCGAGCCGGATCAGCTTATTTATACGAACAACTAACTACAAGCAGTACTTTTATGGCTAGAGTAAACTGTGAAATCGTGTTGTGTTCATTACCTACAAGGAATGCTATTTTACAAATAATTAGGAATTTAACAACAGCTGTTACGAAACTAGTTCATGGCTTAATGAAAATGCCGAGATGCGTAGTGGATATAGACAGTATCGATTACATAAAAAGTAATGTAAAACTGAATCCTAAGAATTTTCTTCGCTTCGTTAGGCATCCGATTGATGAAGCCAGACCCTAGGCCTAGATTGTAATCATATTGTTTCTAGTTATTTCATAGTATTACGAATGTAACGGTATAACCATGAAGATATCTTCAACAAAAAACATAACCTCACCTAACGGGAAAGTACATACCTATTTAACCTAGCTTTGTTTTTTAGTGTTGTACATTTCTTTGACCTTATCTTAAAATCTATTCTACCTAGGATTTTGCGTAAAAGAGTGTAAAGTTCTTGGTTTATTTCTTCGGAAAACCATATAATTATTACTACAGTTGTGTATATTTTATTCTCACGATACTAAAAAACCATCAAGATGTTATGATAAGCCCGTGATTTTAAAGTTTTAAGACATTGGTTCCCAAAGTAGGCGAGTTCACCCCCACTAGGCCTCTAAGGGTGCTAGAGAGATCAAATGGGCGGTTGTGACCTCGGTAAGGTATTAAATGGGCGGCGAAAACAACAAGAAACCGCTAAAAAAAAATTAACTGATTTTTCAAAAAAATAATTATAATATACGTATATATTATAAAGTTAAGCATTGTCTCAAGAATTATACTTATTAACCGGGTTTATTTATTTATTTTTATTTTATTTTATTTTAGAAACAAACAGTACATTTATAAAATGAGTAGTGTACAAATTATAGTAGTTTGTGCGTGTATGTGTATCTGTGTGTCTGAATAGTGCTATATACCGAAGAGTTGTGATTGCGCATTGATGTTAGGAGTAATATTTTTCTTAAAAGACGGTAGGTATATATGTATGTTAAATCGTGCTGTTTTTTTCAAGGAAACGTACAGAATACATATTACAACCAACAAATTACCTACAAGACAGCAGGTATTCGTCAAATATTGTAAGTTTTTTGCTTGTTTTCATAATTTGACGTTTTAAAGGTTTCACAAGTTTGGCAAACTCTGCCTTAAAGACTGGTTCAAAAGTAATGGAGCGGAAACGGTTTGACTCTAATAATTGCCTACCAAATTGTTAACGGTTATTTAATTAAATCTTCCACGAAATAAAGCGAAGTTCAGAGTCAATGTAAAAACAATGGTTTGCCTAGGTTAGTACCTCAAGTACTCAACGTAATGTCGGTACAAAACCATTAAATACAGTCTGAATGAGTAATCATTATTTGGAGCATAAATCAAAGATAAATTGACCTTCCATTGAGTTACTATTAGACCACATTGTTCGGATTTCATTGTTTTAACTGCGCAAGTTGGTATTGTTTGAATGACTAAGGTTGACATGTTTGTAAAATGGACACGCCCTGCGGTTCATATCCGCAAATGTGTACAGGAGCAAAGTTAGAAGTTGAATAATCAAAAAATGTTTGGTGCGTCGGCCGTCGATACGCATTTACGCCTGTCGCAAGAAACATACTTAGATAGACAGACAATAAATGTCCTAACTTGTCTCATCATCACTGGCTATCCCCCGTATCTGATTTCTAAGTTTCAATATATTTGTTCTTCTTTATTTCATCAAATTATGTAAAATAACTTTATTAAATTAATAGTAATTACTTTGGTTAAAACCACTGTACTTAATATGTAAATATCTACATGTTACAGGAGCGAAGCTCCCCTCTTCAGGATAATATATAATAATTCAGCTTTGCTCCTGAAACATGTAAATATTTACATATTAAATACAGTGATTTTACACAAAGCACTTATTATTAATTTAATTAATTTGTTTTTCTGTTTACTTAATAAAAAATTACAAGACTAAATAGTCTTGGACAATTCGTGATGTTTTTCAAAGTTTTCCGCACTAGTGGCTCCTGTGCTGAGGCGGACTAGGTTTTATTTAAAAAGTCGTTGTTTTATGCTCTTAGACTTTTTTTTCAAAATGCTGGATAACTCCTCTTCTTTGATTTCTTTGAGCCAGGTTTTGATTTGGTTTTTGAAATCATTTGCATATTTCTTGCATATTTATTGCTGGTGGAAGTGAATTATAGAGTTTAGTGGTGAGATGTTTACAGTTCCTTTGATCAAAAGCAGCTTTAAAATTGGGTATTTTCATAATGTCATTCTGGTTAGCTCGTGTGTTGTGAAAATGAGGTTTCTTTGACTTTTAGTTATGATTTTTGGTCATTGGGTTTATGAAAAGTCCAATCCTGGACCAACAGATTTTGGAGCATCTTCCGCATTATAAGAAAGCTGCTTCGGGGTGGTTTCCGTCACCTTGTTGTTTTTTTTTCAGACACGTGGGAATTCTGTGCTTGGTTTCCTTTTATTTCCATGGAAGGCGCTATACAGAACCTACATACTTTTGGTATTATTTCCCAGTCGGGAATACGCCAAATACGTACCTAATATTTCCAATCTGTTAACGTTTTCCTCAAGAGAATAAGGGGATATTTCGGTACTTTTTTGTGTTTGACTGTGGAGTGACTTGCTGTCTATTATATTTCCAGCTTTCTACTGGATTCATTTCATGCAACATCCCTTAGAATGACCGTGAGGATAAACATTTTAAAATATTGACATAGATTTTAGTTATTTCAGTTGTAGTAATTAGAAAATTTTGTACGCGCTTCCAACTAAGAGGATGTAAAACACAGAACAGGTAACAACTTAGCAGTTACTAGAATCTCTGTGTGTCATCAAGATGTCATATCTGAGATCTCACTGCCACCATACTTAAACTTGATTATAAAACATGAAGCTAGAAGCCACTTAAACTCTGTTAAGTAACAGTATATCTTGAACAACATGAGAAGCTCGTTCAAATTCCACTTGCTATCTTTGCTATGACACGCACTCTTCAAAAATATTTTGACACCTTATCTGAGTGCTTTGTGAGAGAGTAGTATTCTGCCTCAGGTAGAGAAGTGCTATGGATGTGTGTGTAAAAAGTATATTTTTGAATTCTCGGAAAGACGAAAGTTGTGTATGCTAGTTTGTTCGTGTGATAGAAGAATTATTTCTATTTATTCGTGTTTATGAGAGTGTTTCAGACATAAACGCACAAGGGTGGTAACAAGTTTGCAAGCTGAATGAAAATGGTTGAATAGAAAATACTTCCTTGGCTCTGGAATCAGCTGTCGCGGGTACGAAACACGACGTGGGAAAAATAAATCTTAATCAATTTTTAGGGATTTTTACAGAACACAGAATTAAAAAAAAACAAACAATAGTACCTAACTATATTTCTACTTCTCGCACTTCCCACAAAACACAAATTTACCGAAATGGACATATCTAATGAGCGGTTGTGCAGTGAACTTTCAAAGAAAAACTACGGCGAACAAGACTCACTTGGATTATAATATTAATACAGTTTGAACAGTGCGCCGCTAGTGCATAGTATTGCAGTAACAAAAACTTAAACAGCGAGACACGACTTCATAGAAATAAAACCCACCAATCGAAACACGCGGTGTTCTGTAAGTGCGAAAGCTGGATCGCACTCAAGAAACTAAAAAACCTATGGGACATTTCATGCAACACATATATGATTTCGAACGGTGTCTGAATGTGCGTTAGACCCAAAATTCGTAATTTCGGTGCACCGCGATTAAGAAAATATATTTTCTACTATTTATGATTTTTCTATTTCATTGTGGGAATGCTATTAATACTAATTTTGATTTTGAAACAGTTAACTTACGGTAGAATTCTACGATTCTTTTAATACGACTTTTTTTTAATTAAAAAGGTTTTTAATAAAAAAAAAAGTCACTGATAAGAAAAACTGCTATTTTCAGCAAAACCGGTCAAGTAATTTTCGAGAAAATCGAGGACACATAGACAAACATTCATTTTTGTATATAGAGATTTGATCAAGAAGAAAAGCTGCTTCCTGTAAGCCTTAATTCTGTTCTTTTTTTAAATCGCTTTTATGTTGAACTCCCGATGATTTAGACCACGAATCACCATCATATTAGAAAAGTTGTTGAACTGACCCGTTGGATTGACCTGGTCAAACAGATTATCAACTACAGCGGGAATATTCAGGGTGAGAAATAGGTGACTAAAGTAAGTTGCAAAACCTCAGTCGACTAATTGGCAGTCGTTCTTATGAATTAATCACTAGTGTAATGTGTAAATTAGGCAGGCCTAACGTTACAACACGATCTTCACCATTTGTTATTTCACGTTTCTTCTAAATGCCATATGATATTTTCCAGTATGAATGGACACCACATTATCGCCTTTTATTAACTTGATGTTTAATGTCAACATCCTCAGCGGGCTGATGATTAACATTAACCGCGGAGTGGTCGTCGAAAGGAGAACTCGACGAGGGCAAACAGCGAGTAAAACGCAAAGGAACCCAATGCGTGTTGTTCTATCCCACGGTTATCGCCGTCTTCAGTTAACAGAGTAAATAAACAATCGACTGAATTCCTGGTATGATATGGCTGAGTGCATAGCGGAGGAGTGGATGTATTCTGGTTATACAACCACAAGGGCAGGGGTTCGTTTCCTGCATCCTTTGTGGTCAAGAAATCGAGATGTTGCAGCAGGAGGATGCTTGGTTTACGTATAATAAATTACTTACGCAGTGAGACGTTATCGATACAGACTTACGATAAGTTTAATCCTTCCTCGCCAGTGCTGTCAACTGAGTTGACATCCCTCAATTTTTTTCAATATAACATAGAGTAATCCCCCTCCGTCTCCGCCCAAATTCCATCTTATACCCTCCATTACCTTAGTGAGCGGGCTTAAATATAAAATTGCCTCATCAGGAAATGATGCTAGCACATAAAACATAGTTAACAATTCTTTGAAATAAAAATAAATAAAAGCCCTACAGTAGCAATGGTCAGCCCGCTCACTGGGTAGAAAAGATTGTCTCCACATTTATGCACCTCTAACCACAGCTGACACAGGAAGAGGGAGAAACGTTCCATGTCACTGTACAGAAACATTTTACAATACGATATATATAAATACAGGGTTCGTATTTTAGGTATTCTTCCGCAATACATTACGAGTATATTGGGTAAGATAATAATAGTATATACATAAGTATTTATCCAATTCCTGGTCGAAAAATCGGGAATAAATTAGTCAACATATGTTGGTATGTTTGAGGGCGTTATTTAATTTATTTAATTTTTTTATGTGACACAAGAATTCCAACTGTTCCCAACCGTCTGGAGCCAGTGAGACTATGGCATCCCCAATTGGGGTATGTTGTGAGGCTGAAGGTTTTTAGGAGGGGGAGGAGATGGGAAGAAGGAAGGTGGGGAAGTACCTGGCTCTGATCTGGTCACCAAACACGGCTAAAGCCATTTCAAGCAACGTTTCAATTCTGGATGGCGGTCTTTCACCAGAGCGATACTGATATAATCTTTCACCCTGGAACGTGCCGCAAATATAACACAGATTATTTTAAATTATTAAATTGTGAAATAACACAATTTAATCAAATAAAATTTACTTGCGCACGCCGGGATTTGAACCCGCGACCTTCGGATTGGTAGTCAAGGATCGTAACCACTCAACCACGGAGACCGTTACTAACTTTCCGAGTGGTACAGTAGTAAACCAGGGGGAGCGGGATTTCTCTAGCCGTGCCACGATGCGCGGTCGTCAGTAGTATCCGGCGGTCTGCTGGCATTAATGGACTATCATGCATGGCTGATGTTTTTTCCTCATTTTCAGAGCTTATACACAATATTTTACTTACATACATATGTACATACGCACTGTAAATATAATGATGAATCTTAAAAATCAAAAACTCTAAATGTGTGTACTGAGTATAAAGGACCATAATTTTCTACCACCGTAAGGGAAAGGTTAAAAAAACGTTTCAATTTTTTTAAATTTAACCAAAAAATGTCACGAAGCCACAGTAGGTAATGTTAGTATTATGCCAATAGTGTTATGTTGCTGGGCTGTTGGGATATGTTTTGTTCCCTTTCCTTGTTGAGACAACGCTTCGGACAGTCTTCCAATGTCATTTATCTGTCCCGATGATGATGCTCCAAGGCTTTCTAAAACGTCGACCGAGAAGGAAACGCAATCGACATAACCGAATCTAATCAAATATATAGATAACTTGGCACAGGCGTAGTCAGTGAAAAACAAACTCGCTGTGAACACTTCCATTATGTTGAAACCTTTAGTCTTCGGTCATACGGAGCGATTTCGTCGCTGCTATGTTGTCGCGGCGACTGATCGCCACATATTGTATCCGCTAGTCGACGGTCGTACAGAGTTAGTGAAACTGCAAAGTAAATAGTAGCGAGTAAAACGTTATTTTTGTCGTAAAGTACATGAAACAACTAAAAACATTAAAAAACTAGCGATTAGCGATTTGAGATGTCAGACGAAGCGATAGTATCGCCGTTCAGTAGCGAAGATGTCATGTAACCGGCAACTAGGTTACGTGAACGCAAAAATCGCGCGTTTATCACGATCAGAATCGAACATGTTCTATGTTTAAAAGCTGCTTATTGAGTTACTCTCAACTACCTTGTCACAAATAGAAATTAGCATAAAGGCATAGTTTTCCTATAAAAATGAACAAAACTACCTTCTGTGTGATTTAGTCACGTTTCATAGACCTACCTATCCTTATAGACACGCAAAGAATCCGATTCTCTAACGACAATATCAAAAAGGTTGCTGACTTGCATGCTTAATTAATGGGACATCGATTAAGTTCACACTGATCGCACTAACGGTATGTAAATCAATTCACATTTATCATTGTGTCTCGACATATAAATAATAGGCGACTGAAAAGTGTGTAAGTTATGCGAATCGTTATGCAAGCAGAGATTAATTATTAACGGTAATTACTAGATTATTATCGTTCTACATCTTCAGTACAAAATGCATTTTCAACGTAGTCATTTAGTGTACGTTATTGTTCGATCTTGACACACACCCCGACAATTATTATCACATTAGAATCGTTTATCTTAACAGGTAATCAAAATTCTCACCGTTTTACCTGTCGCATTTAATGAATGCCTGCACGCTATAGCCCTGTACCGCCTTGTTTTTATTTTTAGACCAACCCTCCTGAGAATTTGTTTGTTGCGTTCCGGGTAAACGCCGCGAGTATCATTTGAAACTTTGAAGATAAGCGAGTTTATTAATTTTATTTCATTTGTGTTAGACATCAAAACGACTGTCGTACAAAAATCCATCGACAATTTCGGAGGGAAGACGTCCAGTTGGTAACCCCAGACAAACCTTTGTAAACTCAAATATATATGTTGACATATTTTTTGACTCCCTACGGTCATTTAAGAAAATATTACTCGTAACTTAATCCATGCGTAATCACAACTCTCCAGTACATAGCAGAATTCAGACTCTAGGTACACATATATATTCACACGTCCGCTTATATACACTAAACACATTTTTCATATACCGCTTTATCTTTGCTATGTATCCATTCCCTAGTATATTGTACTAAACCCGCTCAGTAAAATGTATATAATCGCTCACTAGATACTCCATAGAGACATGTCATTGGTGACGATCCTTCTAAAAATTTTCTAAAACCTTGAAAATTGTATACCATTCATTTTATACATCTAGAAAAAAATATATAACTATATGCTATCCCGGCAGTTACTGGATATTTAATGAACCGAGGCCATTGACGTAGAGAAGTCTGGGGGGTGGATAATCGAAGCGATGGGTCCCCGACCCAATTAGGACATGGGAATGAAATAAATGAAGTTATGAACAATTCCACTTAACTCCATTGCCTCGGTAGGTAGGTACCATTCATAATCTACATAATGTAACTCTAATCTCAAAAGGAAGCTTAAACAATTCCACATTACTCCTACTTGTGTATGAGATCTAGAACCGGATTGTACATAATAATGCAAGCCACGCAGCCATTACACAAATATCGCGTTCGTGCGCCATTTAATATAATCGCTGTTTATGCAAGATTTTTTCATATACCTTCGCCATTAGTAGTGCGGCTGGTATTATTACGACTATTATTGGGTCGTAACGTTTGGTGTTTGTGTGGATCAGTACTAAAGATTTCATAAATTCCACGGACTAGAATACGAGGCTTAAATCAAATGATGTATAATGACACGTGTACCGCTCTTTTAGCACGTGGGATTGATAAATAAGCCAATTCAAATAGCCCACTTCATAAAAGCTCCTGTCCACTTTTATCCCCTCATTTTCTTCCGCCTCACAACATTACCAAATACCCAGTACGTACCGTTATGCTTCTGCAATAATAGAAAAAGTATTTATTTTTCGAAAGCAACCCAATTTAAAAGCGGTCCAAAACTTAATCCCTGCGGAACGCTAATTAAAAATAAAATCATACAGACAACTGCTTGCAACAAAGATTTAACAGAATTTTTTTTTGCTAGTCTTTACTTTGCCCATCAATAAAACACCGCGTGCTGCTATTTGAATAAGTAAGTATGTCAGATCGTCGGAATGAAACAAACGCCGCACGTCTTGCGTCTATTTGCCGAACAATGCGAACCCATTCTTCATCCATCATTTCGGACGCACGTCCATCAACTTCCTGAGCCTCACCAGCCTTACAAAACGGTTCGGAACATGGTCAATAACGATCATTTACCATTCAACAGTATTTTACTAATCGTCCTGACTTGTTCGCCCATCCACACTACGTGCGCAGTATTATAATACAATACATATTTAATATTTTTACTTTCCATCTTTGTCGATATTTATGATGTTTTTAATATGTTTAATCTACCCACTGACCTTTTTAAAACGTTGTTTTTGGTCGTTGTTATGTTCCGTATTCACCGTTTTGGTTTTGCTTCGTATTTTTTACTTGACATAATCGTTAACGTATAACTTTTTTAGATTTTTCAATTATACTACGAATTTATTTCGCCATAATATAAATATTGTTTCCAAATATAAAATGCCTAGATTTTTTACAATTTGAAGCTCTTTAAGAAGTTTTGTCAGTAGAAGAATACACGAATACCTTTGCATATTTCGATACGACCTAGTTTACTGCCACAGATTTTCATTGTTTAGAGTTAAGCAAATCGTACGAATATCCTCCCGTTCCCACTCCCCTCCCTGACGATAAAAACAATTAAACATGCGTATTATCATCAACGAATATATTGGTTTAAAAAATAGTTCATTTTGGAAAAGACAGCATTTACGATACCATAATAATTCATGTGATAAATGGCTTTGTGGGTATGTGGAACATAGTCGTCTTATCGTTGTGAGAATTTTTTAAAAAGGTATCAGAACTCATTATTTTATATGGAAGCAATTTAAGTTTTTTTTAATCCGTTCTAGCTAACATACAAGAAAAATGAAGTTTCTATTTGCATTAAAATTTATTTGATCAAATAGAACAAAACATATCGATTATTTTAATATTTCAGTGCTTTTACGTGTTCATAAGTGAAAGCCATGAAAATAAATGTTCTAAAAAACCATCGTGTTGTCTCATCTCTGATTCCACTAAGGAAGAGGAACGTAATTAAAATGTTTCAAATACCGTTATTAATTTGAGTTCCAAAGGTCATAGAACAATGGGTTAGCGATCATCGATGACTTAGCTGAACAATGGTTATTCCAGACCCTGAATCGTTGACCTCTGAGTGAAGATCATTCACGATGAGCGTTGACAAACCCTTTGAATAAATAACCACATAACTCAAGGAAGATTTATGGCTCAATTTGGCACAATTGCTGTGTTGGTAAAACGGGCATGAAAAGTTCACGAACACGTGTTTTTTTATATATTTTTTTATTTGGTGTATTCTTCTTTTGTACAGTTTAAGGAATGATGAGGTGTTCAGCAACGTTTCAACAAAGCTTACGATATCGAAGGTCAAACAGTTTTCATAAAAATAAAGCCATTTCAGATCGTTATAAAATAATGCGTGATTGTGACCTGTGCTATATTCAAAGTTTTTTTTGTAAAACAACTAGGTACCTACTATGTTTTTTTTTCATATCAATTGAGTAGTGAAATGTAACTTAACATTCAAAGTATTTTGGTCCTGCACGAGTAAGCAAATCAGCTCTTTTCTGACCTTTTCATGGTCATTATCTGGACCCTGGACTTACATTCCTGTAGGTGAATTGACAAAACAACAATCTCCTCGCATTCAACACGCCACCTTCATTTCACGTTTTTCATACACATGCATCTTCTTCACTTTACCCAGTTTCCATGGCCAAATCAATTATTCGATATCTGGGCTAATTTATCTGCCTGCTTTCCGCATAAAGCTATTTTCGTAATGCAGAATACTTATCACGAAATAAAATCAAGAACAGGTGTAATGGAGAGTAATTAACAACATGACGGTTCATCGCGTTATAAATACAATGCTAATAAAATATAACCATTGGTACACAAATATATGGGTAAACGCTGGACTTCAATGCAATCAATCACTTGAAATTGCTCAATTGATATAAGCAGCTTTCTAAACAGTTCATAGAATTAATTATTCATTGTTTTTGTGTTTAATTCGTAGAACTCTATATATATATATATTTTTTTTAATTTAATGCAAATCAAATTTAATAATGTTATTATTTAGTTCTGCAAGTATTTTCAGTTTTTATTATTGTGACAGCTGTTTTGGCGTTCAAGGACATTTTTGAACTACGGTTAATCCACGTTGTGATGACTTATTTATATGATTTTATTCACTCCCTCCCCATTCTAATTTGAACTGGTTTTTTAAAATAATGATTTATTACCAGTAAAACCGATTTAGTTAGAAAATAATTAATATTTGCGAGGTTTTAACATTTATAATGTGGTTCCCCGTATTTAAATGATAATGTTTTCTTAATTTAATTGTAGAAAATCGAAAAACTCTGAGAACTGTTTTCAGAACGAAACATTAGCATTCTGGAGCATCATATCTTCTTCACCAGGATTTGACATCTTCTTCCATAATTAATGGTGCTCCACAGAATCCTGTTCCTAGCTATTCCTCGCCTGTTCCTGGATCTTCCTATCCCGCTCAAGTCTTTTCCACACAATCAGCCTTTGGTCTCTTGTCATGCGGATTTCTGTTATCATGACCAAACTGTTTCAGTAATAATTGGCACCTAACTAATCTTACAATGGTTTGATGCTCAGTAAAATTATCATGTTCGTAGGGAATTCTTTAAAAAAACGCGCAATTGTACTTCCAACGGCGACGTCGAGTCGGTTTAACTATAAAGAATTTTCAGATATGTGCTCATATCTGAAAATTGTGGTTGGTGTTTTCTGGTTAGAACCAGAATAGATTCTGAAGAGCGGATTTAATTTTTTTATATGAATCTACTACTTTAATGGCTATTTTATTTATTTGTAAAAAAACATATATCAACACAATACATACTGTTGACGGGAGCAAATAATGACGCAGAAGACGTATTGTATTCATATTTTTAAAGGCCAATCTTGGATCATCTTTATCAACGATTTCAGCCTTCCCAGGCGACCTCCAACGCTGAAAAAGATTTTATAGACAGTTATTATAATGTGATTGTTCTAGAACTAAACAATGGTGTGATGAAACCATCAAAGTAATTATTACTAACACAGCCACCATATAAATTATTTTGGGCCATCCCATTCATATGCGCAGCCGTGAGACCCGCTCAAATTTGATTTAGGAATGGGGACAACGTCCATTTTTGAATTTATAATTTTAAACGTCCTGTTCAATGCTGCTTTTATTAACCGTTTTTTTTATTTTCTTTTTTAAAGCGTCGTCTTTGGCAATTTGCGGACCTATAGATGACGTGACATGACTGTGCTTTACGTTATGAAACTAAATAAGAGAGTTAATAATACAATGGTGGGTTTTTACAAAAAAAAAAACTGAAGTCAATGTGCCGAAAACACAACACCGTAGATCGTAAGTAGGTAGGCAGGACCACACCTTTGAGTATGAGTCATTTGGCAATCAAATTGCGCTAAAATCAGACATTGACTTTGAAGGCAGCATTTAATATAACAACTTTTGAAACGTACCTCATAGGAATGCTTCATAGAGGATATTTTTATTTATTTACCAATGTTGCTAATGACAATTGAAGAGCAATTTTCCTAAAGCCAATGAAACTCGATGAACAATATCACAATACGCAGATCACATGAAAGCGCAATGCGGGAATCGAACCCCCAACCCCTCGAAGCAAATGTGTATTCCGCATAGCGTATATCGTGAGCATGCAACGAATAGTGACCAAGTCAAGATCCCTGTCGTTGGAAAACTAAGAATGAAGTCCTTTGCATTGACAAAAACTTACCTTTTCTCAAGTCAAAATATTTTTACATATATGAAACAAAATACATTTAAATGCTAAGCGAAACTATGAACTTGCGTCCATGCGAAAATCTTCAATCTTAATCTGTCAAAAAAACAATTACTTTGAATTTGTCACTTTTCGTTGTATGCTTACGATATATGTAAGTAGGTATAAAAATACCCCCACACAGAATCCCCAAAGATAACATAGAATCTGAGGGAAATTATTTTCCTTTAGGGCCTCGTGTGTTTTTTTTAAATGTGATTGCCGCATAAGAGTCCCATCTATTCCCAACCGTATGGATCCAGTTAGACTATGGTATCTCCAATTTTGGTATGTTGTGAGACTGAAGGTGGTGAGGAGGGGAAGGACACGGGGAAGTACCTGGCTATTCAGATCTACTCACCAAACATACCATGTTAAGTAATGATTCTGAATGGTGGTCCTTCAACAGGGCGATACTGAAAATATTTACCACTCTGGAACGTGCCACAAATATACTATATACTATATTATAAATAATACAAATTAATCAAATAAAATTTACTTGCGCACGCCGGGATTTGAACCAGCAAACTCCGAATTCGTACCCAAAGATCGTAACCCCGGATGCCGGCTGTGTGGATTTAATGTTAAAAAAAGCATACATGTTATTCATCAATGGAACTTAATTAGAACAAAAAGTCAAAACCAACGTAATTGTTAAAACGCCATAGGTCATTGACACACCAATAGTACCTACTTAAATTCAGACACGTAACTTATACGCGAATGAACCTTTTGCTTAAAACCAAACATTAGCGGCTTTTTTAGGAAACAAATGACCCGTTCCACTAACGTGGACTAAGTTAATGATAGATATAACGTTTATAAAAAAAATACGAAAAAAGCTAAGTGTCTACTTAACGCCCACTACAACAAACATATCTTTTTGGGACTTGTGTGATTTCACATAAAAAGTGTTATATCTTATCTCAAATCAGTCCCAATTTGCTAAAAAAAATACGATAAGTATAATTAATTTTCTACGACTTTATTACAACGTGTTAGATTATTTATTCGTTAACCTGAAAGACAAACAAAAAAATCATTTAGAAAATTGTGTCACTGATTTTTAAATCTCCACAACCTAATTTTCGCGATTCAATGAATAAATTAGAAAATGATTAGTACTAGTTAATCTAACTTACTCTACTGGCTATAGCATTTAGCCACTCGTATAAATTATGCTAAATTGTCTGACCGCAGACAGTAATATAATAAAATCTACACCAGCGGTTTCAGATGACACGAATCCGCGGCCGCTGAAGTTTGTCACTGCGCTGAGGTGTTGTCCTGGTATATTTATACCCGTGTTGCTTAAACCAAATAACCGCATGCAAATTATTTATACTGATTTAATAATAAGTCCGGGGAGGCTACTAAAAATACACGCCAAGAAACTTTCTAAAACGACGAAAACTTAAAATATAGTGCCATATGCAATTTAAAACAATATTGACACATGAAGCCGCGTCCCCTGCGAGTTTTTTGAAAATATTTACACAAAAAAAAAAAAAAATAAAACAAAGGGGCACCCTATACATTTGGGTGTGTATACAAAATGCTTTGCCTTCCACCACCGATGGAAAACATTGTGAAAACAACGGGTGAAGAGGGGAAGTAGGGGAGGGTTTGTTTATTTTTTTAATAATCGCCGCACGATGCGTGTCTGTCTATGCGTCCCGTCCTATGACACTTCAGTCGGTTACAGCATAAACCGGATAGGTTATGTGTACTGAGCGAAATTATCTTACAGTATTAATATCCTAGAGTCCTATGTTAATCGCCGTGTATACGCGAATACTAGAAATGGTAATTTTCCCTCATACGCAAAAGAGTATTCAATTCGTACCACGATGAATATACTGTATCCTTTTTAGGTGTGTTCAAAACTGTTCTGTTTTATCAGCGCGGGGGTGTGCAATGTCAAAAATGTAGCAAAAACCTAATTTGCTATTAATATATTATTATTAGATGTTTGCTTATGTATCAGTAATAATAATAATTTATTTAACTATTATATATTCTCTTATTTTGTCTGATATTTCTAATAGCATTACAGCCCTTGTATTTAAGAACTTTTTAAAGGACACATTGTGATAAACACACTCATTGACTACATTAAGCAGTGGTTTACACAAAATATTTCTTATTAATTTGACATTCATCGACATTTATATTGTTTTCTTTATTCAACCAATCATCAAAACAATGATATTTTATTGCAACCTAAAAAATATGCAGTACTTTCAAAAGATTATTTTAGAAATCATGTCGCCTACACAAAATATTTTGTTTTTAACCAAAATAAAACATATATTAGCAGGAGACTAAATTAAAAACAGAATTACAATAAGTGAGGAAACATAAAATGGATGGAGGGCACATTAACTATGGAGGGGGTTCCGTAAGGGGGATTGGGTAGGAGAGGGTATAGGGAAGCAGAAGGGGAAGATGTTTAAAATTGGGCTACTCCGTTAATCTAATTACTTATTTATTACATTGATTTAATTTAATTTTAAAATACTTATCCCATTTCTATGGAGTATATCACTGACGTCAGCACTAAAAGGTTAAGTAATACCCATTTTGGCATCAGCTTTGATTCACTGTCGTCCACGTTTGTTTGGCGTGATTTTGACTGCGGTAAAAAAATACAAAATATTTATAAAAAGGATCAAACTAAATACTCTTACAAACATTCGGTTTCTGTAAACAAGCCGAATTTTTTTACTCGGTTGTTGATTTACTTAAATTGGCAGCAAACCTAGCTCGCCCCGTATTTTGGTTTCTCTCCCTTGCGTGTTATGGCATCTCTATTTATTATTTTATCTGTGGATGCAACAATATTATTTTCTACTGCACATTTTTATAATCCAACGAAATTCAATTCAATCTGAAATAATTCACGAAATATCAAGTCAAATTTACCGCCCAAAGAATTAAAAACAACTGTTGAGTCTCTTTCAGCTTAGTTGTACTTTTACCTGCGGTTTTATGGATGAAGTTATGACTACGTTTAGATGCCCATGTGTATAATGTTATGTGTTTTTTTCTATTCGTAGAAGTTTTTATCTGTAGACGAGCGGTTCTTTATGGGCGAATATAAACAAGGTGAGTCACAGGTCGGCGGCTTTGCGGTTCCTGCATAATTTATTTATCGGACGCCATCATAACGAAGGAGACCCCTGTTTACTCACTCTGTTGATGGGTCTCTTGTCTCTTGGAAGATGCCGCGGGATATCTCTAAAACTTGTTCATCTATGCTCGTAATATGATCCGCCTGCCTCCCACGAATCTTCTGATAGATTCTTGAATCTTTTGCTCTGATCAATGTCAATAAAATGTGACATTTAGAAAAGCTGTTATAGCGGAATTTGACCAAAACATCGACATTAATGAAAACAGCTTAACTAAATCAGAATCATTAGAGATCTGAAAATATCACGTTTAAGATAAGGCGAATTACGTTATTTCAACGCAGTGAACGAAATTCGCAATTTTCGGGTGAATATTGCGAATTTTAATATTTTCGCGACATTCTGGTAATTTAAAAAAAAAACATTAATATTAAAATAACTAATTAACTAACCATCATTCCATTTCACCGCAGGGGTAGGCAGAGGACGGACCTTGGCATACACTTATTGCTTCATTCACATTCATACATTGTCTCATACATTCTCTTCTATTATTTCGACTTCTGACATTACAAGACGTTTTAAATATTTAATTTTTATGCTTTTGATAAGCCTGAATAGCCATAAAATGGAACCCAGCTAACTTCATTTCGATAATGGTGCGTATTGTCATTCTTTTTTCTGTTTTCTAAAATTGATAATAAATGATTACTTTTTATTTAAATATCAAAATATGTATTCCACTTGTACTGCAAAATATCTAAAAGGGAATATATTACCACCTTTGTTGCAAAATATCACCTAATTTCACCAAAATAATGCGAATATTTTCGAAAATAATGCAAAAATCACCGAAAAATAACGAAAAATTTTCAGGTCTCCAAGAATTAGTCATAATATCATTTTGGCTGCAGAAATCTAGAAAATCACTAAATACCATGGTAAAATTGCGAATAAAAAACTGATATATTTACAGATTTTGCGGATTGCGAACAGGCTTAGGTTTGTAGGAAATTATATCATTGATAATAAAAATAATAATAATAATAATCGGATAATTTTTATAGCGCCGCTTTTGTGAGAAATCACCTCAGGGGCGCTGCAACACGTAAATAATGGAACAGCATACTAGGAGTAGTTGAAGTTTGTCATTCAGATGACAGAAGAAATTCAGATTGATCTGACAATTTCGAACCTCTTGTACCTTTTTTAAAACATATTTTATCACAGGGATCGTAAACACTAGCTGATGTGTACCCGGCCTTAGCCGGGATTAGTTTTTTTAAATTTTTATAAAGGCATGATGTTGTGAATTTTCGCTTGTCGTTTGGGTGCCATAATTGATTTGACAGCGAAAGTAATGCCTTATGACGACAATTACTATCTCTAAATAAAGAAAGATTCATTTTTAAATTTTATTCAATTCCAAACATTTATTTCAATAATGAAGTTCATAAGTAGGTACCTACTTGTGTTTTCTATTTTGAAAATATTCTATCCAAAAAACCTTCTTCTTTTGAATATTTAATCTGTGGCTAACCAGAGTAGTATATCTATGGGATAACCTCAATACAACATCCCGGGTTCAATGATTTCTATACTAATTTTTAAACGTTATAGCAACAGTTTTTCACATTCACCGGATTTCATTCAAACTACTCTCTAAACAAACCTTCCCGGCACTAATAAAAACAAACTGTGCTATTTTCATTTAATTTTCGATAAAATCGAGGATACACAGACAAACATTCATTTTTATATATGGAGATTCATTCGAACTGCTTTAAATACAGCGTACATTTACCAATGAACAAAAAGTTTTCAATTTAGACATGCATTAAAAAAAAAGTATGGTCACAAATATGATTTAAAAATGTCCCTGCAGTCACCACCGGGTGGCCGCAAAACACGCGACTTAAAATAAACTAATTAGGTACTGTTGTATTTAATAGTGAATTATAACCCACATAATATATGTAATGGTAGGTATTCTTTGACTGTGCACGCGGGCTGCACTAATTAATATAAGCAGGTGCCTCTACTTAAAAACTTTCACGAATAACTGACTATAATAATGATTATAAAATTGGCTCACTCGTAAGGGGACACGCGTGACTTCTTCGTATGGTCAGTGCGTCATCTAAAAGGTAAAGAAATCTATTACAAATACATGATGCGTCTGGAAGTTAAACTGTGTCAATATTTATAAGGACTTCTGACCATTGTTTTTGTAATTGTAATCAATGAAACTTTAATTATTGTACCAGTGACTAAGCATTGACAGTTACGTGAACAAGCACGTCTTGTGTATTGTGCTATTATAATTAGAATTTAATGAATTTGAAGAATTCCTTTACTATATTTTAAACAGTCACTTGCAGGTCGTGAAAACTGTTTTTTATACTTAAGAATTTTTATGTACATATTAAAAACTTCCCTTACATGTTATTTTTGTACACAATATCTTTTTTAATGTCTCGTTGACTCCATTAAAGGAGGACTGAACGCGGTTGGCGCAAACAAAATTTGTCCAAAGAAGCGAAACTAGCAGTCAACCCTGATGTATGGCAGTGAGGCATGGAACTGACAGAGGAAGGATGAAAGTAGACTGAATGCTGTAGAAATGAGATCTCTGAGACGAATGTATGCTAAACCATGTATGATCCTTTGAAAAATGTTGAGATTCGTAAATAATGCAAGGCTGATGTATGCGTAATGAGCAGGTTATGAAAGGGACGCTTAGATGGTTCGGGCATGTAGAGCAAATTAACGAAGAAAGGAGTGTGAGGATATTACGCGAATCTGAATGAAAGAAGAAGCCAGAAACATCCGAGGAATGAAACAATCAAGTTAATCAAATGCTTGAGTCGGGCCATGTCAGAAGTCGGAATAACAGAAGAGAATGTATGAGACGATGTGTGAATAAAAAGTAGCAAAGTATGTTTCGAAAATTATAAATAACACGTGTGGTTGTTAGGTTTTAGAAGTTTCATTTCATAGTAGATTACTTAATCTACTACGAAATGAAACTTCTCTACTGTTTTTTATGCGATGCTGAACAATAATTTTATCTACCCGGAGCGAGTAGAACTATGGAATCCACAAGTTTTATGGATTATTATTAGGCTAGAGGCAGTGTCAAGACAAAGTAGAAGAGTAATAGGAAAGCTGAAACTGCCTGGATATATGCAGACCTAGTTATCAAACATAACAAAAGCCATTTCAAGCAGTGTTTCAATATTTCTCATCAGGGCGTTTCTGAGAATATCTTCCAATCACCCAAGTACAAAAGCCTCCGAAATCAAAAATTCTATATACATATTATAAATTTTCCTTGAAAACTAGAATTTTTGCAAGCTTAAAAAAACATATGTTATTTTTTAAGATAATCTCTATTTAGATGTGGTTTAAAAAGTAATTATATATATGAAATTCCCTCGATAGAATGAAAAATGAATTTATTCCAAGAAAAAACAAAATAACACATGTGGTTCTGTTATTTAATATCTTATAGGTGTGAAAAAATTCACAGCGTTTCTTTAAATATTTCTTAAGTCTAGAGATTTTTGCTGTATTGCAAATATGCCGTGTTTTATTAAATATTTTTTAAACGATCGCTTACGTCCCGAGCATTCTTTATTTTATTGCCCTCCCTCTCACTTCCGTATTAACAGGTCACCTTTTTAAAAAAATCACGATAATTAAATGGAAGATGAACATAAGTTTACAGAACTCTGATTTTATCATTTAGTTTATTCCTCGTCAGAAAAAAAAATCGTAATAGAGAGTACTACCAATTTTACAGCGGTAATAAATTACAATATGTAATACATTTCAATACAAAGATTAATTTACAGAAACAGTTTTGACTAATGTTATTTATGACGATCGCATTATCATGGATCTCATTCTGCTTAGTTCCTTAGAACGTGCTAGCAGAAATGTTGAATTTTTATTATGGATATAATAGTAAACACTTGTTATAACTCTATGGTTGTCTAAGAATATTGCTAGAATAAGAGCTCCTTGAATAAGGTGGTGCTAATCTTACTGCAAATTCCTATTTCGTGACGAAAAGAACTCAGGTAGAAACAATTTGACAACGAGCTACGGAAGAACTCAACGAGAAGAATAAGATAAACATCGCGGGTACAGGGTTAGTCGTCAATCTATCGGCTTATATTGAAAACGATAAGAATATTTGAAATATAAATGGAGAAGTAGCGAAAAACACTTGCCTTAACATGTCTTAAACGACTATTTTGATAGCTGTAGGTTTACGTATAAATTATACGCAACGAAACGAGCAGTATAGTGAAATTAGGTGAAAAACCGAAAACAAAAACAATTTTGGTAACATATTGCAATAAATGTACGGACCCCTAAACACCTAGTCGTCGGCATTCATTGTGCTCGTGTCTATAAAATTGTAACAATACCTTGTATGACATCTTAATGCCGGTCATCACAAATTCGGCAGCGTGAAATTGGGTGAAGCCCCTCGATTGTGAAATTGCCGAGTTATTTCGCTGTCAAATATTTGATTAATTGACCATTCTCTACCAAGCATCGCAACAGCCACATTCCTACTTAAATACCGAACATCTTTATCTGGCAATCTCGTTATTATTTGATTGTTTAACGCGGTTTCTAGCTTGCTCGACCGTTGATATCTTTTCCTCATCCTAAGCAACATTCCCTACACAGGATAAAAAAGCTTAGGCACAAATAATATAATAAGTTAGCAAAATGCAAAGTGATGTTCAGGGCCATTTTTGAGTGCTAACCCTTAAAAACAATTTTGGTAAAACTGCAACATAAGTCAATTTTGGTAAAACTGCAACAGAGGTCAATTTTCGTAAAACTGCAACATAAGTCAATTTTGGTAAAACTGCAACATAACGTCAATTTTGTTTTTACACAATCTTGTTTTACTCGATTATGACATAACACAATCAACAAAGCGTAATCTGTTGTTATCAGAATTCTAAGTTTTCCCCACCCCCATGCGTAAACCACCCAAGATTGAATTACAAGCAAGATAGTATATGTAATTTCACAGTTGGGAATGGTGTTTAACGGAAGTATTTGGGAGTTTCTGTAGATGTCTTTGACGTGTGTGTACCATGGCAAACTAAAGATATTTCGTAGGGCTCTATTTTGAATGACGTGAATCTCTGAAATAATTTTGGATTTTGAGCACTTAAAAATAATCCGCGAATTAACGTGTAGTTTATGGTCGCTATTGGAACAATATACTATTTATTTCTCATTAGAAGTATAGGTTTTTCTACTTATTAATTGCATCGATAATTGCCACAGCCACTCTAGTAGGAAGTAGCAAGGTTCCAAGCAATTATTTTTAAGAGCATTTTTAATGCATCAATGAACATTTACTTTTCCGCATATTTTGTTTCGACCATTATTTAAATGAGATATTTAATGAAGCATACCAAAATGACCCACTAAACTTGACATTAAAAAATATGAACGGCGCCATAATTCAGAAATTTACCGTGAAATGAAATGCTAATATGGATTAGAGATGCATTATATAATTATAGAAGAGGCGGTAATTGGGTGCCCAAATACACACTTGAGACGCTTAATTCACAGCCTACTCTCTCTGAGACTTAATATAAAAGAGTATATTTGGATAACAAAACACATTAATTATTGACAGTAAAAATATACGGTTATTTTTATTGAAATAATAATTCCACGCATTTTTCTTCCCCTCCTAAATTTCACTTAATACATCAATTCCTCCAAACATATCATCCCTTCTCTATTCTTTAAGCCCTATTGGTTTCTCTTGGGCACTAATAAATTAATTCCGAAATTTGTCCATCGGTCATTTCCCCTTAGAGTGATGTATTTTGACGTAAATTTGAATTTTAAGTTTTTTTTTACTGCACCTCTTTTCTTAATAATATTAATATTAATTTATTTGAAACACAGATTATTTAAAAAAAAAAAACATTTAAGAAAGCTTTGACTGCCCAACTAGGAAAAAATCCTGTTTTAGGACAGTTAAATTGACAAGTTTATTTCATATTCAGTGCCATTATACAAAATCCGAAGGGGAAAAAAAGCTGGTATTGACGTAGTATGGTAATATAATGATGAAAAAATACGTTTAAAATTGAGTACTAAATAAAGATAATATTATTGACTAATATTGGTAAGATTTAGTTACGTATCACTCAGTTTTATGAGCCGAAGACGATACTCAGGGATGCAGCCCGAAGAGGATGCAACAAATAATTAAAAATGTTCATATCTCTAGTTAACATTATAAAAAATTAATATAATACAATATCGAATAAAACCTTTCAAGAAAGCATTAATACGTATCCTATTGTATTCGAAAAATATGTCTTAAAGTTGATTCCCAACATTTTTATTACAATATGGGCCAGTTTTATAGCCACCCGTTCGTAACGCTTGATACCATTTTTAACTAATATTTGGTCTACCGCCCGATTTCGCCGTTTTATAAACGTTCGTCAGATTACCGGTCGTTTGACATCTGTCAGTTGTTACCTGACGATCGCTCATTTGAAACCGTGGACTATTTTAATTTAAAATACAATATATAATTTGCATCTGCGAAACGTATTCCTCATCGAGCAATGAAAGTGATGAAGACAGGAATGGCAATTATTCAAGACAAAAAACGGACGAAACGGTTCGTTAGGTAACAGAAATTTGATGGTTCATTTATAAAACTCGCCCTAAGCCCCCATATCTTTTAACCCTAGAAAGGAATCGAGGAGTAAAATTTATTCTGTTCAATTTAAAACTAACGTTTCACTGAAGTGCCGACCAATCGTGTTAGCTTTCTTCAAGATATACTTTCCTTGAGTTATTTCCCCAGCAATGCGTTTGTATTCATATCATATATATCTTTTTTCTCGTAAGTAAGATTAATATTTTTTTCACTTAGAAACTTTTACATGTCATTGTATGGTGGGAACTATTGAGTGTAAATTACACGAGTAGCGATCAGTAAATTACTGATCGCTTCTCAGCCACAATAAACGAGTGAATTATGCATATTTTTCATCAATTTAAGCAATACATTGTGATGTGATGAGTGATCTCAATATTTATTACCCTGAACGATAAAGAGTAATCAAAGATGGAAGAAAAACCCCCAACTTAATATGTGGGTAAAATATACTTCTCGCTTCTATTAATGGGTTAAGGAAGAACGCTTCTATTCTAGAAAAAATGGGGTTTGAACCAGTGAGCTGGATGGGAGGCGCACACTTCTCTACGCCACATTGATAAAAAAAAGAACACTCGATACATCATATCTTCCTGTAAAATTGCTCTATAGATTAATCCACACATTTCGGCTCGTTATTCAGTCGAAATGATAATATATATGAAAATATGATTTAAACCGATCACCGTCTTGCTATTTTTTTTTATTTTATTATAAATCTTTGAATTCATCTATTTAGTCAAAACCTATTAATCTTGCGGGCTAATACGGAAATAATTATTATTGTTTAAAGTCTGTATTCTTTATCACATCGAACTATAGAAACATGCAAGCAAATCCATTAGTATAAATCTGAAGCACATACGGATACGAGTAGTACCTACGTAACATCAAGTTGCCATATTTAGCCATGCCTTGTAATATTTACGTCTTAGCCACTTAGAATGGTAAAGTTTATCTTGGTAAGGTTCACGTATTGGGATATTAATTGGGTATATCTATTTTACGTTAGTTTTGGGTGGGCTGCACTTTTGATACAATAATTAAAATTGATTGGACAAAACTTGACTGATTTAAAAACGATTTTCTATCCGATATATAACCTATATTACGGCTCTGGACATGCAAGATTAATGTCATTTTACCGTACCGACTTTCCCACAATGATAGCAATCTTCAATGACAGCAAGATAGCTTACCTCTTTCCTTGAATACTGGGTTATTTACATTTCTACTATGTCTCTAGGTTGCTGTGTATATTGCGTACCTAAAAACTAATTTAATTAATTTTATTTATTTAATAATTTTATTTCCACTGCCGAACTCAATCAGGGCAATAATACAAAATATACCGATTATTCCCAAATTTAATCTTTTGGACAGAGGAATATTAAATTTCATGCTGCCAAACTATATAACGCCTTACCAAATCAATAGAAAAATTACAGAAATGAATATCTTTAAAAATAAAGTCAAAACATGACTTAGAGAACTGAGTGATTATGAACGTGCAAATTATGTAAATATAATTTAAGACAAATGGATATTTAGTAAAAAAAGTGCAGGCCGCCTCAGAACAGTTCTCCATAGTGAGGAGGACTGTGAATACTGTGACTTTATACTTGTGTTATAATAATATGCATTATACTTACACACTCTGTATATAATATACGTGTACAACCTTCCATACTCGTATAAACTAAAAAAAAAAATGTGTGTGTCATTTCACTTGTCATATCAACCAGATAAAATTTAATGGAACCCATACAAAAAAAAACTGTACTTACTCAAATGAAGAATATATTTCTAGTTCTAGAGAAAGACATCCGACAGTGGGCAATTACCTAAAAAAGGTTGCTTTACTAATTAAATCCACTTTATTGCCATATGCTCATAGATTATATCACATTCTTTGATTAAAGATCCGCATCCGCTAATCGATTAGATTGAATGCACGACATGAAAACCACCGATACGATAGTACTAATGGACCACAGCCGTACAACTTCGTATACATCGGTGTAAATCAGAAGTAAGTCTAATAATTTAATTCCTGGTAGCAGCGGGTTCTGGTCATGATGTGTTATATGTCAATGATTATAAATTAATTTATTTAACAATATATTGTATAATCTTATTGTTAATAGGAGACCTATCAACATTTAAATAAACTTATGGCCACGATGCTTAAATACATGCTCCGAATACAATGATCGCGTGGGAGACAATGGCTGGTAAAGAAACAAATTAAATGTCCCTAAGAGAATATTTAACAACAGATCTTCGACACTTACGTAACGGCTCGGTCTTGCCCCTTTTGTAAGCGGATGCTGACTGGCAATGAAAACAGGAATTATGATACGTTTTCTAAAAGCCTGGGCGTAGAATCACGTATGTACATAAAATACAGAAGAGAATCAACAGTATTGTAAACGAAGGTTATTATCATGGTATAAATATTTATTTATCGTATAATGCCATGAAACTGTTTTAACTGGCATTCCACAGGGCACGTCAATGAATCCACTCTTACCGTAAAAGGGTTTTATCATTGTTTTGTACTTAGAAATAGTTTTGACCATAAAATTAAAAATTTGGGTTTTGTAATATATTGCTGCCAAATTCTGACAGTTTATTTTAAGCCTTTATATTAAGCATCTATCTGTAATCCATCAGAAACACAGGGCATACTCGTACACCTGGTTGGAAAACCCTGAAATTCTTATATCTCTTTGAATAAATGAAAGAAAGAAAATATTTCAGCTTGCGTGGAACTTCGCGATGAAACTGTGAACCTTAGAGATAATTAAATAGAGCCGGGATCATAGAGTGAGGTTTGTCCAGGTCTTGGCGGCGGATGCGTCATCCCACCAACTGTGTGGTGAACCGGATCGAGAGAGGCCAGTTGAGGGAGACCCCTTGATCTCTCCAGTTGGACTCTCTCGACCTATCACCTCGTACCGCAGTGGGAGGGATGGCTTAATAAGTTCGTCACTCCTGGATATATTGATTCCCAGATTCTCACCTACCCCTCATACCCTTTTCTTCCTAGAACATCCCCCCTTTATTTTCTTACACAGCACCCCTAAAGATGATATCGGCCCGAGGGAAAATATTTTCCTCGGGGCCTCCTGTGTGGAGTTAATATAGAAAAAGCTTTGTTTCTAAATGTGATCCATTCATATGAACAGGTTATACTGGTCTTAGACAAGTTAGTGAGATTTTGTACTAAAAGCACTTCAATCTTATTTATCATTTGTTTGGGTCTTGAATGCGTTGGATTATTACTACCGCAATCATTTAATTGGGTTTTAAGTTTCCTTCTTCCATTGATAATCTTGCAGTCATGTAACATTATCTCTCGTTTCCATTTATGCATCTGTCTTTAGTCTCAGTCAATTGCCGACGTTGCTTTCGCGATTCTCACACTTAGCAGCTTAACGCCATTTACCTGTGATTACGAATGCCGTATCATAAGTCGTGACCTCGTCATTAGGCTTTGCCTTTGACCCGACGTACCATCATGTCGTGTCGTTTAGTTAGAGAATAAAATAAACACAGTCGTATACCATTTAAAGGAGTTTCTCAAGACGGTTAATTCATCATTGCTGGAAACGAACGTTTAATTATCCAGTTGTGCCATTTAACAGTTTCTTAAGATCGTGTATAATTTACGTTTACGAATACAGTAGGTAATCAGCAAAGTAGCATCATTGTGTTTTGTTCATTGGAGATAAATCAAAATCAATTAATGACATTTACTTTGTCTACTTCATGTAGTGTCTGGGAGATTAGATTCTGAAATTTCCTATTTCACTGAAAATTATTATTGATTTTTTTAAATTCAACTTTGTAACTCCATAAAAGTAATGGCTGACCATTATACGCGACTTAATAATGTACTCGTATATGTTCTGTTATATAAAGAAGTACGTCCCGGGCAGGCGGTCTTTGTTTGTTTTGTATACAAATCTACAGTGTTTATCCGAGCTTAATCAAATTTTGCACACTTGAATTTCGAAACAAGAGAAATTACATTATCTATTTGAGATTTTGAATAACCACCCCATTCCTCCTTTCCAATCCCTTAAAGCAGAATTTTGGTACTTCTTGATGAAATTTCGCACACTTGACGTTCAAAATGGGAGAAAATCTTTGGGTAGAGGTAGGGGTTGGAGTAATCTACAACAACCTCAAAATTTCCTCTAAACCATTCATAATCCCGGGTAACGCTGGGTATTTCAGCTATTTATAAATATATATATAAATAAATAAAAAGAAATTGTCTGTGGGTGGGTTTGTTTTTTATACAAATTTACAGTTTTATTCCGAGCTTGATTAAGTTTTGCACATTTGACATTCAAAATTTGAAGAAAATTACTTGGTAGGGGTAACACATTATAACCTCAAAACTTTACTCCAAACCATTCATAGTCCCGGGCAACGTCTGGTACTTCTTCAGCTAGTATAATATAAAAAGATTGTATCGGGCGGTGTTTGTTTGTTTTGCTTAAAAATTAACAGTTTTACTCCAAGCTTGATGAAATTTTGCAAACTTGACCATCAACATAAAAGAAAGGTCACCGTCTACATAAGATTTAGAAAATCCACCACCATCCCCTTTTACCACCACATAAAGCAGAATTTTTTTTTTAATTTAGGGCACCGGAAATTAAAAAATAAAGGTAAACTACTAGATAGGTGTAGGGGTAGAGGTAGGGGTAGCGGTAGGAGTAGGGGGTAACACATCACAACCTATTTTTTTTTCTCCAAACCATTCACAACCCCGGGCAATACCGGGTACATCAGCAAGTACTTAATAATTCACTAATATTGGAATATCACTCAATCCTAAACTAGTCGACAAATTCGAATGTCAATTTGAATCCTCTTCTATTACCATATATAAAGAAAAATGTCACGGGCGGGCGTGTGTGTTTGTATTGTGTACAAATCTACAATTTTATTCCTAGCTTGATAAAATTTTTGATCTACAGAACAAGAGTAAGGTCAGCATGAGATTTCGAAAAAACACCCCCATCCCCCTTTCCCACCCTTAAAGCTAAATTTGTATAATTATTTATTAAAATTTTCACGCTTTGCGTTGAAAAGAAGAGGAAAATTACTGGGTATGGGTAGGGAGTAGGAATAGAGGTAGGGGTAAGAGTAGGGGTAGGAGTTGGAGTAGGAGTAGGAGTAGGAGTAGGATTAGGAGTAGGAGTAGGAGTAGGAGTAGGAGTAGGAGTAGGAGTAGGAGTAGGAGTAGGAGTAGGCGTAGGAGTAGGAGTAGGAGTAGGAGTAGGAGTAGGAGTAGGAGTAGGAGTAGGAGTAGGAGTAGGAATAGAAGTAGGAGTAGGAGTAGGAGTAGGAGTAGGAGTAGGAGTAGGAGTAGGAGTAGGCGTAGGAGTAAGGTTAGGGGTAGGGGTAGGGTTAGGGATTATAAAACTTTTCTCCAAACTAATAAACCTGGGCAACGCCGGGTACTTCAGCTGGTCCAATAATATATTAAAGTTATTAGGCGTAACGACCAACACGTATAGAAGAGAAACAATGTATTCACATCAGTATGCACATACTTAAATGTTTTGAAAACATATGTCTAGCTTATTTATAATTGTAAAGCACTGCCCATAAAAAATTACCGTTTGTGTTCCCGTACTCGTGCGCACGTAAATATTTTACATCATGAGCGTAATAAAACCGCACCCAGCTTCTGTTTGTCACAACATT
>JAHDVE020004076.1:0-53865 GCA_022606495.2 Halesus radiatus
CCCGTTTTAAAAACAGGTAAAACGGAGCAGACGTGACACGGGAAGATTCTTTTAAAAAATAATTAACATACGTTAACCCTAGATAAGACCCTTCGTCGAATCGACTACGCCGAAATACAGTTTTTGACGACTGATTTTTAACTTTTTTGTTCTTTCATTGATCAACTAGTACTAAAGATTGGTGCACCTTCTTCGTGCATTGTGTTGACGAATCAACAGTTTAACAGCGTGTTCATGCACATCGAATCGGTGAATGACAGTACTGACAGCACTATTAATTTTTTTTTTTAATTTAATTTAATTTTTGACGGGCTCCATGGTCGAGGGGTAAGGCTCTCGACTACGAATCCGAAGGTCGCGGGTTCAAATCCCG
This sequence comes from Halesus radiatus, assembly GCA_022606495.2. Lineage (NCBI taxonomy): Eukaryota > Metazoa > Arthropoda > Insecta > Trichoptera > Limnephilidae > Halesus > Halesus radiatus. The sequence goes on from JAHDVE020004076.1 coordinate 374, forward strand.
GCGTGCGCAAGTAATTTTTATTTGAATTAATTTGTGTTGTTTCACAATTAATTCATTTAAAAATAATATATAGTATATTTGCGCACGTTCCAGAGTGGAAGATACTTTCAGTATCGCCCTGGTGAAAGACCACCATTCAGAATTGAAACGTTGCTTGAAATGGCTTTTAGCCGTGTTTGGTGATTAGATCTGAATATCCAGGTAATCCCAACCTTCCTCTTCCCCTTCTCCTTCCCCCGCCCAATACCTTCAGCCTCACAACATTCCCCAATTGGGAATGCCATAGTCTCACTGGCTCCAGACGGTTGGGAACAGTTGGGACTCTTGTGAGGTATTCATATAAAAAAATAAAAAAATGTAAGTCAAATTAAATAATTTTATTATCAAGTTCTGCAAGAATTTTTAGTTTTTATTATTGTGACAGCTGTTTCGGCGTTTAAGGCCATTTTCAAATGTCCTCAATTAAATGTTATTAAACGACAAAACAGCTGTCACAATAATAAAAACTAAAAATACTTGCAGAATTTAATAATAGCATTATTAAATTTGATTTACATTAAATGAAAAAAAAATAAAAATTAAATGGAGTTCTACGAATTAAACACAAAAACAATTAATCATTATTTTTATAAACAATAATTATTAGCCTGAAACATTCATCTAAATTGAAAAAACCTTCCGAGAAAAGATAAATGTCGCCGACAGGACTCGAACCTGCACAATAATGAATGTTTCAGGCTAATAATTATTGTTTATAAAAATAATTGTTACCCTTTGCGCTATGCACAAAAATCTTGTCTTAAAAACTTTAGTTTATCAATTAACAATTAATCATTATTCATATATGCATTTTCCTATGGGAGGTACGATGTTGCAAAAAAATAGAATATTAAACAATTTTTTTTATAGATACCCATTTTATTTATCCCACCAACCTGTGTTTGAATCATGTGACTTAATTTTTAATTTTTTTAACAGTAATTATTATTTTCTCATGACGGGTGGATACTGATTTTATAAACACTATTAAAATTAATAGATTTATATAAATAAATGTTTATATGTCCGGAATATTCACCGTGGAAGATTCAATGTGGAACTTTCACCGCGAAGAAAATATTTGCCGTTATTTTTTTACTGAAATAATTTAGTTTAAACAATAGCCAAGCAAAAGCAAAGGGGCATATTTTGATGGTTTGGAGTTATGAATGCATTTTGCTTCGTTATTCGTTAATTTATAATAAAATTGTATTTCAATGTTATATCACGTAAAGTCTAATCTTCATTTCAAAATAATGAAAAACAACCTACAAGTGGTTTTTTTTTCACTCCACAAACAGTATAAATGTGTTGTACTAGGGTGTCAATTTTTGCACACGTGCCCTTTTGCTTTTTGGAGCGATGAAATAAGAGTTACGTAAGTTGATATTAAGTATTGGAAATAAAACCTGAATAGTATGAAAAAAAAAACAATTGGATGGCGTCTCTCTCGGTTTTACCCTACCACTTCTCACCAATGATTTGCTACTAACAAAAGTGTGAACCGGCCTAGATATTTTTCAATTCGAACTTCGTTTGTCAGTCTGAAGATAAACGTGATTGTTCGAAACCGATCCGGCCGGACGAACAAGTGAAATAAAGATTTAAATTGCTTTCATTACCCCAACACAAACAGTTCATAGCACCGTATTCAGACATTCTATTTTATGTATTTTTCGAGGTTAAATTTCCGTGCGGTTAATCATCCACGGTGAATTCCGCATCCGTTGACAAACTACTAGAAAGCAGTTTATCGGGACTAATGTTTTTTTATGGTTCTACCATTATTTTTTGTCACGATGAAGTTAAATAAAATGGTTTAAATAAATTAATTAAAATTAATTAAAATCATCCGCGGTGAATTTTCCCCGCCGTGAATCTTCCGCATTGGAATCCTACATTATGGATTCTTCTTGAGTTGCTTCCTCATTGCTGAGGATCGTGACCCAAACTAAAATCTCCCTCGTGTACAAGGCTCCTCCACTCTTCGCGATTTTGCGCGGCGTGGAGAGCTGCGGACACCGACGTTCTAGACGCCTGCAAAATTTGGTCTTTTTCAACGCATCGGTGGCCTTCCTCTGCTTCTCCTGCCTTTCACTTTACCAGTGATCTTCTCCAAGTTGGAGTTCTCGGTTTGACCACTGTAGGCAGACAGTTGATAGCCTATTGTGGATGTCAATTTCTTCCAGAATTGATATATTTCTGCGCTTGGCTGTCCATGGAATCAGTGTCAGGAGCATTTTCCTCCAGCACCGCATTTCAGGGTCATTGTAAGCGACCATTGTCGTTACAAGACTGTAAACATGTAGGGTGCTGGTCAAGTCACTTTCTATGCTTCTGGGGGTACGGGGCCAACTATCCTTGAGGCAGGTCCAGGAATCTTTCAGGTGGGAGGCAGGAGAAGTGAAAGAATTTCTATGGTTACAAGATGTGACTGGGTACGAGTCACGATTGCTCGTCCGAGTGTGACTGGTTTATTTTCAGAAATGTTCGTTTTTATATCATTACAAAGTGATACAAGTTTTCAACACCAGGGGCGCTGCTGAGGCAGACATGTAAATAAGGGGTCCGTGCACGGTATTGTGCTGCCACGGGGTTAGTTGCATTGTCAAAAACCCGCAACACGGTATCGTGCTGTCGCGGGGTCGGATGTGTTATCGAAGTGATAGGAAAGGCGAGGTACAGGCAGTCGGCCCTGTATCGCCTGCTGCCCAATACCGACACCGTCCAGTTCCTGAGGAGGACCAAGACCGGTCACATAAAGGTCACGTTTCCCTCCACAGGTGCAGAAAAACAAGAGGAGATGCCCCAGACTGCGGCCGAACACCAGCCCACGGCGGGGCCGTCTTCAGCCCCCCACCGCGCACCACCAGGACCAGCATCCTCGTATAAGCCCCCATCAAGACCGGGGGCAGCAATGGAGACTTTTCCCGCCCTACCATCAAGCGACGGCTGGCGCCACCCAACCAACCCTATCAAGCGGCCCCACTCACCGAACGCGGAGATTACAGCCACGGTCAGATGCGATAATCGCTTCTCAGGCCTACCCGAGGTGAGCGAGGGCGGCGGCGCGCCGCGCACAAAGCGCGCAAATAATAATTTCTCTTCTCCCTCCGCAGGTGAAGCAGCAAGGAGGGATCGAGTACCCCCAGTGGTGATGACCTTGGGTGCCATGACGCACCTGCAGATCACCACGAGTATCCAGAACCACCTAGGACCGGGTAAGATTTTTAATATCCGATATAACAGGGGCGGCACGGCGAACATCTTCGTGCGCTCGATGGAGGACCACCGGGCCCTCACAAACGGACTTCGTGCGGGAGCAGCAAGCTTCCACACCTTCACGGCGGAGGCCGAGAAGACCAAGAAGTCGGTAATCAAGGGCCTACCCGATGTGGACATCGACCACATCAAAGAAGACCTTGAGAGCCAAGGCTACCCGGCAATAAGAGTGGTGAGGATGACGGCGGCATCTGCAGAATACCCGCTATATCTGGCCCACTTCAACAAGGAAGTGGATATGGGGAGGCTGAGGGCCTCCATCAAGTACCTGTGCCACTGCAGGATTAGGCTGCAGAAGTACCGCAGCAAGCACCTGCAGCACGGCACCCAGTGCTACCGATGCCAGGGGTTCGGCCATGGCTCGAGGAACTGCTCACACACGGCGAGATGTGTGAAATGCCTGCTGGAGCACGCATCCTCAGAGTGCCCCAAGACGACAAGGGACGAGCCCGCCGCATGCTGCAACTGCGGAGGTCCGCACCCGGCGAACTATCGAGAATGCCCGAAGCGCGTGGCGTACGTGGCGACTCTTCAGCCGCGCACCAACACCGCCCAGCGACCCAGCAGGCCGCCTCCTCACGCAGCAAGTGCGACAAGGACGGACGGACGCTCATGGGCGAACATAGCGGCAGGCACAACCGGCCCCACGCCAGCAGCACGCCAGCAGACAGCCGGCCCCATCCCAACACCACGTCAACAGCCAGAGCGCCCGCCGCCGGCTCAAGAATCCTCACCACAAGCCGAAGACGACCTGGACATAATGTCCCTCCTCCAAGGCCTCCTCCGCGTCCGCTCGCAGCTGGCTCGGTGCAATTCACGAACGGAGAAGCTCGTCATCTTGATGGAGCTGATCACGTCCACGCTCGATGGCTGAGCACGGGGCCGTGAAGATCCTCCTGTGGAACGCCCGCAGCATCCGCTTCAAGACAGATGAACTGCTCGTCCTGGTCAAAAACACAAACACAGACATAATACTCATTACTGAAACACATTTAAAACAAAACATCCATCTGAGAGTGCCCGGCTTCGAGATATTCAGAGACGACCGAGAAGAAAATTACGGGGGCGGCACGGCCATACTCGTTCACCAATCCATAATAGCCACGAGAATTCCTACTCCCAAGTTGAAAACTACAGAAGCTACAGTAATCGAAGTCAACATAGAGGATAGAGCGCACATTTTCATCGCCGCCTACTGCCCGAACGGCGAAAAACTCAAACGAGAAGATCTAAGCGCCCTGATGAAGATGGGACCCAAAGTTGTAGTGGGATGCGATCTAAACGCAAAACACAACTTTTGGAATAACTACATAGGCAACACGAATGGAAAAACGCTATTCAAGCATATGGAGACGAATAACTATTCGATAATGGCACCGGACAGACCGACGTACTATTCGACAAGAGCGAAATATCCCAGCACGCTAGACATTGTGCTCGTGAAAAATGCCAACACGATCTCGGCAATACGCACGCTCGACGAACTGCCGTCTGACCATCTACCGGTGAGCTTCACTATAGGAGGAACAACTGCGAGAACGCAACTACAAAGACGCCGATTGGACCGGATTTAAATCGGAAATCAACGAACAGATCCACCTGACCTCGAGCACGTTTCAAACAAGAGAAGAAATCGACGCGGCCGCGCGCACTCTCACAGAAATCATACAACACGCACAGGATAGGTACATTCCACACAAAGAAGCACACACATACACGATCAAACTTCCCGAAGACGCTCTAAATCTCATCAAGGAAAAAAATCGACTGCGACGGATCTATCAGCGGACGCGAGACGGATATGTAAAAACCGCCTACACCACTCTCGAGCGAGAAATCAAGCGACAAATCTCGGAGCTGAAACGCCTGCAATGGACAAAGAAAGTCGAATCGCTGACTCCACGAGATAATTCCCTATGGAAAATGGCGAAAGCTCTGAGACATCAAGACAACGCGATCCCTCCGCTGACGAAAATAGACGGCTCAGGCCTAGCCCTGTCCCACGAAGAAAAGGCAGACGCGCTCGCAGACGGGTTCGAGAAAGCATACAGAGCTACGGACGGGATAAGCGACCCCGAGACAGATAACATCGTAGCCGAAAGCCTACGAGAACTCGAACGAGCCGAGCAAACGAGCGTGGCCGACATCAACTTCACAACGCCGAGCGAGATAGCCGTCACGATAAAGAGATTGAAAACGAACAAAGCGCCGGGAAGCGATCAAATACACAACATTCTACTCAAACATCTCCCTCAAAAAGCCATCATACACATGACAAAATTGTTCAACGCCTGCTTCATGGTCGGACATTTTCCCCAGATATGGAAATCGGCAACCGTACTTCCGTTTAACAAGCCAAACAAGGACAGAACGAAGCCAACAAACTATCGCCCGATAAGTTTGCTACCGACCATGAGCAAGGTATTTGAACAAATAATACTCAACCGGCTCACTCCACATCACGAAAACACAAACACTCTACCAGACGAGCAGTTCGGATTCAGAAAGAAGCACTCCACCACCCACCAACTGACCAGAGTAGCGGAATTCATCACGCGCAGATTCAACGAAGGTCGCATCACTGTTGCAGCGCTTTTAGACCTAGAGAAGGCGTTTGACACTGTCTGGACACAGGGGCTCGTGCACAAACTGCACCGCACTGACACGCCCGTATACCTAACTAGACTGATATATGATTATCTAAAAAATAGGTCATTCAGAGTGTTCATAAGGAATGTCTTCTCATCATCACGTGGGATACCTAAAGGCGTGCCGCAGGGAAGTCTCCTCGGACCGCATCTCTTCAATATATTCACGCACGACATCCCCCGAGACGAGAGATGTAAGCAGTCTACGTTCGCCGATGACGTCAAACTATACGTTTCCTCGAGAGATCCAAACATGGCGGCCATATACCTACAGCGGGCGCTCGACGCCCTGGTGGAATATTATAAAAAATGGCGCATGAAGCTAAACGAGACGAAAACGGAAGCCATAGCCTTTACAAGAAAAAGGAAAAATCGACAACCTGACGTCAAGCTCGAAATTGGGAGGACAGCAGATCGAATGGAAGGAAGAAGTGGTTTACCTGGGACTCACAATGGACTCGCGGCTAAATTGGAAATCCCACGTGATAAAAGCGCACACGAAGGCTAGAAAAGCGATCGGCGCAATGCGGCCGATATTCTGCAAACGAAGTTCGCTACCTCCCAGAACCAAACTCCTCATTTACTACTCGCTCATTCGTCCGTTAATTACCTACGCTTTCCCCGTGTGGAGTAACATTTCGAATTCAGCACACACCAATCTCCAAACACTACAAAATCACTGTATTAAAATCACATATAACACCAGAATCAGAACAAACCTAAAAACACTACACAAAACACAAAAAATACCTACCTTGTACGAACACGCACACAAGTTGTCCGAGCGTTTCTACAACTCACTGAAAAACAGCAAAAATACACTGATTCGAGAGCTCGGACAATACACATCGCCTAACGACTTCACTTTCAAATACAAACACAGACTTCCAAAACACATTCTCATGAGTCACGACCTAGCGTGGTATGATCCTTTCGAATGAGCGAGCGGTAAGTCCTTCCCAATTCCAGAATCCCACCCAAATACAATATTTATATATACATATATGTACGTATATAGATAATTATTTATTTTTTATTTAGCTTCATATTTATATAAGTACGTCTATTCATAATCTCCCATACACGTATATATTTACACAAAAACAGACATACACACACACATTGCAAAACGCAGGATCTCAAGACCGAGATCACTGAAGTCCGAACTCGTTCTTGGGAACATCGGGCGCTTCCTCCTGAATAAGGTTTTCTATGGTTTTCCTTATTTCCAAAGGCGAATGCGGAGGAACTCCAACAAAAAGGCCATAGCCGACACCCTCTCCCCTCCTCACACAACACAAACAGACACGTATGTATATATGCCAAGGTGCTGATGCTGGTGCTCCTCGGACTGCCGATGATGACGCAAAACATGCAATTTAGTAGGGTTTTTATAAACAGATTTTTCCCTACAGAAATCACAAGACGCAATTGACAATAACGGTCAGGTAATATTTAAAAGTACCATCATGCGGTGAAAAGTGTGAGGCGCAAAGACGCCGTTCTATTTGTATAAAGAACATGTAAATTTAGAGACAGTAACTTTAAATGTTTCGTCACTTCTTGACTAATAAGAAACTAAGAAATGAAAAAAAAAAAAAAATAAAACCACCATATGGCGTCCTTGCTCCAAACAGATAGGCGCCAAAGACTACAGGATGGTCACATGCCACATTAGTGGCTTTTGTAACCCGTTTACAGCCAAATAAGAAGTTAGAAAAATCAACTTCAGTATAGTAAAAGAAAACCTGCCTTCCAAAAATGACAACACTTTCAAGCCCACATCATAAATTTAAACTCAATTTATTGGAATAACTTATTGAAGCTCATAAACCTCATTGTAATATCTAATCATTGAAGATCTGGGAATCGAACCTAGGACCTGATTACTTTCCGACATTTTTATCATTATTATACCTCAATTTAAGAAATACTAATATCATCTTGAATTAATTCCCATATTTTTTTTACTGCTGTCTTTCTATATTGACTGCAAGATCCTACCCGCATTGATTTGCATTCTAGATAGTGTGTCGGATATACCCATCGGATTTTTATTTATATGGGACATCTGTGAACTTTTTCTACAAGTCTAGGATTAATAGTCAATTTTGGAATAACTTATTGAGGCTTGCTTGTTGAAATTTATTAAGCTTTTCGTTTTCATGTCAGAAGTCGGACTAACAGAAGATAATGTATGAGAGGTATGAAATGGAATGAAGCAAGAAGTGTGTGCCAAGATCGAGTTGTTTGGCGGTCCGTCCTCTCTGCCCACCCTTGCGGGGAAACGGCGTTATGGTTAGTTAGTTAAATAGCTATCTATTGAATTAATATTCATTAGATAGTAATTTCTAATTAATATCATTATTAACACAAGAAAATAAAGACCTATGTACTCGTGTGAGCTATTGAATAGAAATCTTTAAATAGCAACAGTAAGACATATTCAGTAATATATTATGTAAATATCAGGATATTTTGAAAAATTTAAACAGATAAATTGGCGTGTAAACTTTCTCGTTTATTGTTTTGATTCCCGTCTAGGAATCGCTGAATCCCTAATTGGCAAAGGTGGGTTGTCAGAATACCTGTCGTGTTTCTTTCGGCAAGGAGCGAAAGATCTGCACCTACACCGTTCTGATGTATTAGCTTACAATAAAATAATAATTCCAATGCATTTCTCCTTTATCCCACACGTTATTCGGTTCGGCGAGGTTCATCGACGGTAGATTTCCAAAACTGAGTCATCACAGGAAAAAAAAAAGCAAACAAATTATTTTCCAAAAAGGATATCGCTACATGGCAGTTAATCAACAAATGTCACTACACCAACGTACACTACATTAAAAGACGTATTATTTTATTTGTCCATTTGTACTGTGTGATTAATTTACAAGACTTTGCTGTGAGAAATGCGATAAGCCAATTAAGGCGATGCAATGCGAAGTTACGCAAAATCATGTGTTTTTGGTTTGAAAATTAAATGACCTAGAAACATCATAGGTGATTTAATTAAATACTGCAAGTAGAACACACCTTGGCCTTTGGTTTAGCCAGGCATTTCTTATAAGCCTAGAAAAAAATTAAGTATCAGACATCAAAAAATAAATACTTTGTATTCACCACTTTATTAATATATACACATCAACATGTATCGAAAGCGATGCTTTCCTCATCAGGAATATGTAGAATACTAAAAAATAATATTACTTCTATAATTGTTGAAAATCATTATTGAAAGAAATACGGTTTATTCAATAAATTGTCAATAGGGAAATTATGACAATGACTAAATATATAATTATTATTATCGGATTTAAAGTTTTTAAATATGTACATGATTTTGTTGCTTGTGTTTAGTTATGGTTTGCTATGAACAGAATATAAAACTATGTACGGTAAAGCTCATTCTTGTTTTGACATTACACGTTTTAACTTCAATACAGCTAATGGCAGCTATTTTTTATGATGTTTACAAAGTTCTACCCGAACTCAATTGCAAACTTAAACAGTGTCTCGGATTTACATCCGACTTTTTATTTATATATGAGACATCTATTGACTTTTTATAAAAGTCTAAAGAATTCGAGTTTTAATTATTAATTATTTTTATTGAGATTTAAGAACCTCATCGTAATATTTACAATGTTCTGCTGCCAATAATATGAGATTAAAAATGGAAGATAATATTCACAAATCTTGAATTTGAGATATGATATCGATGAAGATGACACAAATTGAACTTGTCTCATTAGCGAAGTCGGTTGAGCGTTGCCCCGGATAGGCAGAGGACCCGGGTTCGAGTCCCAGATGCGACTGAAATATTTTTAGTTTCTGTCCTTTTGTCCGGTTTCATCTTTCATTTAGGTTATGTTAATATTATCTTCTTCAATAACCCTTATTTAAGTTTGAAAAATGGTACATAAAACAATAGCAAAAAATGTGCAGTAACCACTGTGTATCAGATGCAGATGCAATAGATTGAAGATGCAACCTTACGACGCGCCCACTCATCCTGAAAAATATCCGGAGCACAGAAAGTGAAAACGGTTATCACACAACACTGTACGATCTGTGATGCATCGCCGAGGAATGCAGGGACATACCGACAGAGTGCGTACGTACTACCATATAAGGCGATGTACTGAAACTAAACCCTGGAATAACACGCATTATCAGCACAATGCGTTCGGATCAAATTTGCATGCAGGAGTTTGATCACTTGTTTTTTTGTTTGTTTATAAATGTTAACTCTATTTATCATTTGCTACCTGTCTCAAAACATAGATTAACGGGGCTCATATTGCAGGTAAAAGTAAACACAAAATAAGATACTGACGTCTATGTTTTATTAATTGTTTTTGTGTTTAATTCGTAAATGTGAATGAAAAAAGGGTTTAATAATATTTTGCGGTTGCTTCCCGCAAAACCACTTTGTCACTTTTTTCGTCCCCACCGCAGAGTTTCGATAAGCGCCTTTTAATCATACTTAACTCATTCAGAATTACTGCAAAAAGCACAAAACTATCACACCGTAAACGCGATCTTTTTTCATGAAAGTCAACGGTGGGGAAACAACGGAAGCTTCATAGAAAAAGATGCGCAAGTAACATGAAATTACGTTATACGTCATATTAAATAATTGACAAACTGCATGTTTACGTACCCACGTAAAAAAATAGAAAGCATTAAAGCAATTATTATATTTATTAATTCTTTTTTGTGTTAAATTCGTAGAACTCCATTTTTTTTTAAATGAATACAAATCAAATTTAATAATGTTAATCCACATTGCGACGACTTATTTATATGATTTTATTCACTCCCACCCCATTCTAATTTGGACAGGTTTTTAAAAATAATGATTTATTATCGGTAAAGCCGATTTAGTTAGAAAATAATTAAAATTCTCTTTCTGTGAGATTTTTTACATTTATAATGTGTTTCCCCGTATTTAAATGATAATGTTTTCTTAATTGATTTATTTAAATGTCTTATATTGTTTTGATAATGTGAACACACTGAGAAGTGGTGAATATATAATTTTCCTTACTTTATTGATTAATGTTAATAATTGAAAGTGGCCTTGAAAGCCGAAACAACTGTCATAATAATAAAGAGTAAAAATACTTGCATAACTTAATATTAAATTTGATTCACATTAAATTTTTTCAAAATCCATCTTATTTGTTCATCTCCTTTCACAGTTGATCATTTTGAATTAGTCATTACCGTGGGTTAAAGCTATTTCGCAAAAGGTTGTGTCTTTCCTCGCCCTTGTTCAATCCCTTTATGCGTATTGTACTTCACCCACCGCATTAAATTATGGTTTTATTTATAATGGATCTCCTTGTATGGAGAGCGAACATGTCGAGAACAAGTCTTCTTGTGTCAGAAGACGTTGCTACGGGCTGATTGACAGATATACCGTAATTGGAAAGCTGCAATCATAGACATATTAATCTAGATGACTTCCGTTTGCTATATAAAATTCGCCTGATTAATTCAGTCATGGATTTAATTCCGCAATCTCCAAGTCGGGGTACGGGCTTGGTAGCTAGGAGGTGAGCGAAAGAATTACCAGTCATGGCGGATGGGCGAATTTCTATTTAACGTAAAATATTGTTCAGTACACTATTTTAGCTATTCCACGGGGCGCAGATGTATTTAAACTTTAACTTTTTATCAAATGGTTCATTGGTCTGTTTGGTAATATGTAAATTGGCGACATCAGTTTTCTTTAAAATCAGTATAGATCACAACTCTAGGGGTTATCTGTTCAGTGTACCAGCATAGTATGGTCACATCTACCAGCACCGCGCAGTTTAAAAAAGTACAGTGCAGGACACCGTGCACCACAGCACAGACTGGAATGTCAACTGAGCGTTGGCGTCCGACACAACATGTTTGGGTATTTTGTAATTCTATTTCCATATTTATTATTAGTTTATAACATATTTTTCCTCACCAATTCAATCAAATTTTCGTAGACTGTAAAATAGTGCCCGCCCACTTTCACAGAGGTAGATTTAACATTTGAAGTTTCTCTTTCGTGAAAAACAAGACAAAACGTAGCTTATAATAAGTAAAACAAGTTAGGTTCACTTGATTTTTATTTAAAACACACAAAAAAACATGTTTTGACATTCGAAAACGGAAATATCTGTCGTTTAATATTTGAATCGAGATAAATAGATCGCCAACCAATAACGACATTCGACATTTCGGTGACATTTGTTCACCCTGTTATCACTTTTTATAACTAGTCCTCTATTACTTAATCCACAAACATCGATATCCTAAATTTATCGTAAATTAGATTAAAAGTTTCGTTGGGAAGAGCGTATTTGTCCATTTGAACACAGAGTCAAAATTTCCGCCGTTAGTTTTGGTTTTCAGGCTAGATTTTATTATATTTTTTCGTACTTATAATGACTTTATATCACTTTTAAATAGTGTGCCGATTCATATGTTTTGTTGATTTATCATGGAACCGTATAACACACGTAATGACTTTTCTAAATATAGTAAAACGTATATTTTCTTCGGGCCGGTGGGGTGTAATTTATAGTGAACTGGCATGACGGTATTATTCACGAGTCAGTTGTTCACCGCAGGAATGTTAAAATCATTATTCAGAGAGGAAGGTGAGAAGGGGAATCTCATCGAAACTGTGACCATATTGTGTGCGGCGGAAGGCGAACTGGATGCCGAATGAGATACTGGATCACCGCCGTCGCTTGTGGTCAGCGCCAAAACCGAAAGAATCCTTTCGGGGCATCAAGACTCAAGAGTCATTTTCTTTTTGGACTTGAGGCCTAAACTTAGCATTTATCTTGTATTGAGACATTCTGACACAAGCTGAACGAAGGATAAAAGTCATAGACAATAGCAATGACGTCAGAATGAATAGACGTGCCATATCGACAGCTGGAGGCAAAGGTCGTGTGACACACATTTTGGCAGCAGCCAGTTCACTGCCTTCCACGTTTGTTTCGCGTCATTTTGACTACGGTAAGCAAATTATAAAACATTTATTAAAGGGTCATATATTCAGTATATGTAAACAAGCCGAACCTTTTTACTTACTTGCTTTTTTTTTAATTTTCTTCCCCATGAGTGTTTGAGCATATCTGTGTATTGCTTGCTCTGTGGACAATATAAACAAAGGGAGATATGGCATGGAAGTGAACAGACTATCGCCGAGCTACGACCAAACTGCACCGACTCTGAAAGTTATTTATTTATAAGGATTAATAATGCGTCATTTTTGATTTGCCGCCAAAATGAAATGTTCGTTTTTATTCGTGAATATGGCGTTGACGACGTCACACAGTGGCGTTACCTACATCATAAAGACGTTTTAGCCAGATTGAACCGTTTAGGAATGGGAGGTTTTAAATCCATTTTAAAATCAGTAATTGTGAATAAAAATATTAAAGTTACACATTTTTAGTATGATCATCAAAATCAAAAATTTTAACTTTAAATCTTCCACACATTTTTAAGTGTCCATTATTTTGTGAAAATACCCTTATATGAAGATAATGAAAGAATACACGAAAACATCTAAATTTACAGGCATACGAGGAAGTCGACTTATTCAATGGCTATCTGCAACAATTTCCAACAGTTGTTAACCGGTAGGTAATTTAGAGAACAGTCAACAAACAACAACACCTACTCGGTCCCCAAAATATCGATGACATATTATCGAAGCGATCGACATACGGCGGCGTGGGACAGTAATAACCCCAATCCTATGACAAATCACCATAAAAAGACTTGATAATGATTCCACGGAATGCCAGTTCAAATATTTGTACAGATAAATATACATTTTCTAAAAACATTTTATAAAATACGATACCCGTGAAACATGAAAAAGTTTATTACTGCCAGGTGTAATTTCTTGGAAACATTATTAGGTTTATCGTTACAATTTCAGAGTAGTTTATATACTATTGAGCCAGCGAAAGGGAGCGAATAGACGCCCTCGAAAAGTGGTGCTTGAGGAAAATGCTCAGGATTGCATGGACAGCCAAACGCACAAATACGTCAATTCTGGAAGAGCTCGGCATCCACAATAGGCGGCTATCAACCGTCTGTCTACAGCGTCTCCTCAGATTCTTCGAACATGTCGCTCGCCAAACCAAGAACTCCAATCTGGAGAAGCTCGTGGTCACCAGCAAAGTGCAATGCAGGAGAAGTAGAGGAAGGTCACCGATGCGTTGGAGTGACCACTTGCCGGTGTACTTGGCTCTCCACACAGCGCAGGATGGCGAGGAGTGGAGGAGCCTTCTACACGAGGGAGATTGGAGTGGGGGTCACGATCCTCAGCAATGAGGAAGCGACTAAAGAAGAAGAATAGTGCTATTAAAAAACTCTTGCCACACCTATATCGCAAAACTCGATGCTTTAGGTGACTTGTAAGCCTTCCCTGCCAGTGCTGTCAACTAATTTGACATGTCCTTAATTATTGTAAATAAAATATTTACGGAGTTCATATTATAAGTGTTCCTCAGCAATATATTTATGAATTGGATAAAATAAGTAAATATGTAAGTATTGATCGAACGCTAAAAAAAATAATTTTTTTTGACAACTTGCCGGCAGTCTGCCGGCTTTAATGGACGTATTATGCATTTTATGCGTGGTCAATGTTATTTCCTCGTTTTAAGCACACAATACCAGTGGCGTGCAGTCCATAAAGCCTGAAAAGCTGTGCCTACCCTAAGAAAAACGAACCATTTTTATCAAAACTAAAGAATTTTTTTTTCCATAAATTTGTGTATATTTTTTTATGTGACAATCAATCAATCTCCATCAATTAATTATTTCTATATGACAAATTACCACATTTTTGTAAGATTATAAATTGGCCATTTTCATATTCAATGCGCAATAATGCATACCAGAACTTGAAAAACTACGTTCAGCCTGCCTTTAGTCGTAGATCTAGGCACGCCGCTGGTACCTACTGTTAATCTAATGATTTGCATAAGTAATGAATCGATCCCTCCTACGTAAAATATATTATTTAAAAGAGACAGAAGTTCAGTGCAAGTCGAATTTTTTATTGTTTTGCACCAAATTTGAGACCTTCATTGTCAATTACGTCGCAAATTTGGTGCAAAACGATCACTTTAAGTAGGATGGGTCGAAATGTAAACTAATCAATTAATGCAGCACCGGACCTCGAAGAATTTTCCAGCACCGTAAGGGAACGGCCAAAGATATTTTCTCTAAGTCCGAAATTAACGTTGCTTCAAATGGCTTTAACGTTTGAATGAGAAATATACAGGTTTCCTAACTTTCCTCTAGCTAGCTTGCTTTCGCATCGAAACATCACCTCATAATAAACTGTAACATTTTTCTGCAACTCTTACACAACCAACTATCAGTCTCATTCATTAACCAATAGGATGCATGATCTTGGCAACAGATTTGGAGGTGTTGTTGATGTATTTGCTGACTCCATTTATACAGTAAAGCGTCATCTATACCAGCACTTTGGATAATGTAGCGGTAATGATTTGTGTTATAATATTGTTTTATTTTTCTATTTTATGTCACTGTTAAACGTTTGAAAAATATTGGTCATTACTTTATGGTTTATAATCTCTATTTACTTTCAATTTTCGATAGCTCTTTATATTGTGTTTTAAAATCAATGTAAAAGCCCAGATGGGCGTATAATCAAATAAATAAATAAATAATTAGGTGTCGAGATTAATGGTTAATTTTGGTTGATCTGTAGTGTACCCCCCTGGATACCTGAAATATGTCCTTAACTTTGCAAAAACGGGCAACCGGTCTGAAAAACGAGTACTAACGGAGAGAAACATCAACCCCCAGCTGAAAAAGACAACACCAGGAACCACTGATCCAAACCAGACTTCATCCAGAAACAATGTATTAATCACCAAAGACAGCCGATAAATAGAAAGGTATGAAATGATGTCAGTCTTCATAGTGAATTTGGCAGTAGAAGGACTGCCATCAAAATAGCAGGTTGAATTCAAAGGTCGGAATAGACATAACATTATGATGGACAGTCAATTTCCTAGCCATCAACAAAGATTTACAGCCTCCATTAATCACAGACGATTTAAGGTCTATCCACATCAACGAACACCGAGCAGTGCAGAACAGAACAGTGCAGGAACGGCATAGAAGTGAGTATTCATATTACACCTTGCAGCACAGCACAGACACAGCTCTGAACTATCAACTGAGCCAATATTTAAAACCCATATCCCCTAACAAACTCATCCAAATTTTTCGTTGGCCATCTTTGCTTTTAGCAATATGTACATCTAATGACGGCAACTGACGGTGACACCAAGATGGTGGTACTGTGTTCATACTAACTGCGCAGGCGCGAACGTTACAGCAACCGCCAGCACCGTCAAAATATTTTAGCCGACAATCTCGGTCGATGGTGGCCGGTGCATGCGCGGATACATTACGCTTACGTACGCTATAGTATAAATGTGTTCATAGATAATGTAAGCAACTAACGTTGTCGTGTCTGCACTGTACTGTTCTGCACTGCGCGGTGCCAGTAGATGTGAATACACCTTTAGAGATCAGCCATCGTCAATGTCGCGTCGGTTAACACTTATCACTTATACGGTTGGCATTCTAGAAAAGGTCCTTTGAGACAAACGCGTTCCAGCGTTTTATTCTCGGATGTGGAACGCGGGCGCCTCCCACGGAAACACCGCCCGCGAGGTGACATTTGCATGCATCTTTGGTCAGCCGGAGTGGAGAATTATCATCACTGTGATATGAAATAGACGAGATTCTGATTCGATAGACCGAATGAGATGTTCGATCAGCGAACAGACTAAACTAAAGCCGGACAGGAAAGAATAATTTATGTGATGATTAAAGATTCCAATGGATCACAGTAGTTTATTATAATCTAAAATGGTATAATATATTCATAAATAGCAAGAAACTCGTGAAAACAATGTACTCGTACATAAGGAAGGTGATGGTTAAATATGAGTTTTAACCATCTGTGAATCTAATATAACATTATATACAGTAAGTAACCGCCCACTGTAAAACGAGAGACAGCAACCCTCAGGGAATACAAAAAAGCCGAGAATAGAAACATTCCATTCAAGATGACCTTGCAAACCTCCCGGCCAGCCGCCTGACGTTTGCGAACCAAAGGCTAAAGACTGCTCTTATCAGGAAACTCCCCTGAAGAGTCGTGGCGAACTCAGTGGCAGACCTCGGACGTGAAAAACAAGCAGCTTGTTGTAGACCGTACTATTAAATTGCCAGGGTTTTCTCTCTTCCTCAGAAGACGTGGACCTCATTAAACTACATCCGGCGCAGTCACAGCCGTTGTGCGTATATGATGCATAAATGGGGCCTAAAGGAATCCGAACTTTGTGATTGTGGACATATTCAAACAACAGAACACATCCTAGAAGAATTTCACCTTCATTAGTTTCCCTATGGCACATCTGTGCTGAAGCTAAGCGGCTCCCGATTCCGTCGACTGGCTGAATAACCTTAGGATCCCACTATGACCTCCACCAGCTCTCCTCCACCATACGAAGAAAAGAAATAACATAGGAAAACAAAGTAATAAAGCAAGGTGTTCGAAAGAGATGTTATGAAACAGAAAAAAATAATATCCTTGGAGCAAGAGGATGAGTTGTGTGTTCGGTAAGAATGTTTGCGAAAGATGGTTTGGACATGTAAACCGGATGAACGGATAAAGGAGGGTCAGGAGAACATATGACGCGTAAATGAACGCAAGGTCAAAGACTAACGGCCGGTTTTTCAGTATACTCAGAAATATTAAGATTAGTGTATTATCTTAGTTTCGATTGTTCCACATAGATGGCACTGTCGGCAAGACAGTACAGGAGTGATACCTGAGAACCTCTCAAGGTCAAAGACTCCTGGCTCTCCAAATCAATTATACTGAGATACCGTGTATCACGTAAATTTTAATAAATAACCAAGTGTTGTAATCGGAGTTTTAGCATCAAGACATAAATACAGAACAATTTGAAATTGACTGTCAAAATTCTTACCCGATATCAACTTGACGAACGTAAATATCTCTTGAGACGAGATTAAAGAGCTTCTGAATTCTGAAATACTGGCAACTCATATAAGGTTTTTTTAAATAAGCAAATCTAGCTCCATAAGGCACAAAAAATACACACGATGAAGAAGTAGGGAGAATAGTAGCGGAAGGCAATAAAGAAGTAATACAAATGATTGGATAACGAAATACTCCAATTTGAAGAAAACGATGGGAAAATTGTAGGCAGGAAATCGTCTACTGAAGATAAGAAAGCCATACAAGTACGGCATCGTTCGTTATACCGGAGTCTAAACATCCCACCAGCAACAAAAAAAAACGTAATTGTATTACGGATTGTGGCAGACTTCAAGATCAGCTGTTAATCCATCAGCTTCCTGTATTTGAAGGTCAACTCAACCTTTTCCAACAGAATAGCAACTGATCAATCATACGCCAGGAGGAAGCTGAGCGGTGTATCTGCTTCCGGTAGTCAAGGATACGCTGTATATTTGTACTATAAAATTATTCATGTTATGCGTGTGAGATAACGGAAGGCGGTGAGAATTGGTCCAACCGTATGTGGCAACTAGGTGCATTTGAGCGGTGATTGCAGCAGAAACTTTTTAAATATCGCTGCAATTGCAACGATAACTTTATGCGATGGTTTCGCGATCATAAAAATAATGAAAACATTTTTTTTTGTTTTAAAACATGATTGACTAGAATCAATCGAAACACATTTATTTTCTCATAGCACCAACCAATACCTATCAAACACAAATACTCGTACATAATTGTTTACTCTATAATATTTGTTTTTCTCATCTCTTGATAAGTACTTAACTATTATACTATACTCAAATTATATGGTATACTCAATTGTTTTTTTCTGTACTATTCTTCACATCTCTTTACACTTAATTATTATACTTTTTTAAAGATATATTATATTACCATACTATGTCAATACTAGCTTTCTTTCCTTCGATTTTTGTAAAATGGCACTTAATATGAACTAAACTTGTCAATTTGACTATCCTAAAACGGGATTTGTCCCTAGTCGGGCAGTCAAAGCTTTCTTACATTTTGTTGTTAAATAATGTGTGTTTCAAATAAATAAATATTATTATTCATATCATTATTATTATTTTATTTTTTTACGTAACTCCACACAGAAGGCTCTAAGGGATATAATTTCTCTCAAGGCCTAAATCCTCTTTGGGGATGCTGTGTGGGGGGTCCTTTAGAGGATAGGAAGGAGTGAACTCGGATCTTGAAACCCATGTTGTAGGAGGGAGGAAACACGGTGTCCAACAGATCATTCCACAGCAGAGCTGTTGAACACAAAAACGAGTGGTAGAAGCGACCCGTTCTCATGTGACAAATGTCAACCGTGTGCAAATGTTAATGACTAGTGTATTTTACTATACATTTTATTTCCTTATCACGACCATCATCAGAATGGTACATTAACAAAATGAATACCACACAAGAGTCCCAACTGCTCCCAACCGTCTGGAGCCAGTAAGAGTATGGCACTACCAATTGGGGAATTTTGTGAGGCTGAAGGTATTGGGGAGAGGAAGGAGAAGGGGGAGGGGAAGGAGAAGGGGGAGGGGGGTGGGGAAATACCTGGCTATTCAGATCTGGTCACCAAACACGGCTAAAAGCCATTTCAAGCAACGTTTCAATTCTGAATGGTGGTCTTTCACCAGCGCGATACTGAGAGTATCTTCCACTCTGGGTTGCGATTCTTTGACAATCGTCGCCAGTTTCCCCATTCGTGTTGACGTTGTATTTGCTGACGATGATGTATGACAAGATGCGACGCGAGATTACGCAATCTGAATTAATAAATGATCGGAAAAGGTTGCGTATGCGACGGACCTTCGAAGGCCGTGTAACCCTTCACTGTGACAGGGCTCTCAAAATCAAAAACATATTATATGTGAACATAGCACATCCCATAAAATAAATAATACACACCAGAAGTGCCTTCCAAGTAAATTTAAATGGTAGCCTGTGTGACTTCGCCCTAGTATCCTTTGGTTCTAGCCCCGAGAGAGCCATTGAAGACCCAGCGATACCCTCCGAGCGGAAACTAAACATTGTTTGAAAAGGAGATACGTTAATACGGAAGAGAGAGAGGGAGCGCGGTAATATAAACAACACTTAGGGCGTAAGCGATCGTTTAAAAATATTTAATAAAACACGACATATTTAGAATAGAGCAAAAATCTCAAGACTACTGACTTAAGTAGCATTTATAGAAACGTTATGATCTTTTTTCATACCTATAACATGTCAAATAACAAAAACACATGTGTTATTTATATTTGTCGATGGATATTTTGTGATTTTTTTTTTCGATCGGGGAAATTTTATATAATTACTTTGTCAACTAGACATCTCAATAGAGATTATCTTAAAAAAATAACATATTTATTTACGTGCATAAGTTTTCAAGGTAAGTTTGAAATACTCGTATATATAAAGAAATTATGAGGCTATAGCGAATTTTATATTGCCATTCCATTTGATCGAAAAGAAATGATGGTAAAAAAAATTGTATTAGAAATTTAAGGTCGGAATGGACAGATTGTTGCATCACGAAACACGCCTATGGCACATCCCAACTACCCGAAGGCAGTGGGACAACGGCATCCCGCGGAAGGTGGGAAAAGAGAAGGTCGGGAAGTGCCTGCATACCAGACATACAGTATGCGCTTTTACACTAGCGAACTATAGACAAGGTATACGAGTACACAAGGCGTCATGAACACACTCCGAGGAAAATATAACCACGCTGTTCGGCCTCCCTTGGCGATGCAGCGCCTCGCAGATATTCGCAGAGGGAAGGGTGCATTGGTTCGCTGTTTTGATGCGCAACAGAGTAGCCGGGACGAGTCAGCGCTACCGGAGATCGGAAAATACTCGTGTCCAGGCCGTCGCCCAGTGGCAGGGCGCGCCCCTACATCATACATTTTTTATATTCTATTTCCACATCATGTAGATGTATTCTTTTATACGGCAGACTGAGTATTGCACTCACCGCTCTATTCAGCTCAAATAAACAAACATTATTATTATTATTATAATCCAACCACGGCAAGTGCAATTTCAAGCAACGTTTCGATTCTGAACGGCGATCTTTCACCAGAGCGTTACTGAGAGTATCCAGTATTCACCATTCCGGTAACCCTATTCAAGCACCATTATTAACCATTTACTGCACCACCATCTGTTGATATTCTGCAATGATGGCACTGGCTGGGTGCAGTGTCACCCGTAATACGTTCTGCTAAACCAATTTACCATTAATCACGATCCACTTCGAGGAATCGAATCGATTTATTGTCATTATATCGAATTAAAGCAATGCAATTTACAATGTGAATGCACATTTACAAAGTGGACGCATTTAATCAATCGGAATTAAATAAACTGTTTGAATGGAAGGTTGATTGAGGGTTGAGGTCGAACTGGATATAAAACTAAACAGATAAACGATGGTAGTGTGTTGAATTCATGTGCCATTTTTAAAAATATTTATTACAATATTTTTAAATTGTTTCTTATAACGATGACCGCAATTTTAATTTTTCACATTTGAACGCTTCTGGTAAAACGTCGATTCTCGGCCGGTGAAAGCTTTTGATCACATTGTGATCAGCTGTCAAGCATAACGGAAGAGGCACCTCACTCAAATAAAATAATATAAAAATTTATAAAAATATTGCAAGAAATCAAACCACACTTCAAAAATCAAAAATACGCGCGACGTTCCAGCTACGAATCGCAGCGTGCGCCACACCGACCGCCCCACGTGTCAAAAGCAGGAACTATTATCATATTCAAATGTGACTTTATTCTACACAAAAGTTACATGTGTGCGCAATGCGTATTCAAGGGAAGACTCGTTTGTGTAAGTGTCGAAAAAGATGGTGCCTTTCGGCACAAATCATAAATGCAGCAAGCAGTGCAATTGGTATTTCTATTAATTATTACAAATTAACTAACGAAATAATTATCACAGTATGGTGGCTGTATTTCTTTCGTGGATCAATTGGCTTGTAATATATATATATATATACATAAAGCGATTATTGGATATTCAATGTGGAGGGCAATCCCAGCCAACATCGGCTAAAGCCAGCACTTAGTATCAATTAATTCGCCGTTTTTCCTACCGCCTACCCTGATTTCAAACTCCATATTATTGCAAATAAATATGTTCCAGCTCATAACGTCAAATGAAATAACAAAGTGTGCTTAGCTACACCTAATTACTTTAAAAAAAACTAGATTTACCTTTGAATGGAAAAAAATAATTGTGTCATCTTAATCACACCTCGCTGGAACTAATTGCTTCATTAGCCGGAGAGAAAATATATATTTTGCTTAAATTATTTAATTATTGAGCAGACAGGTAATCACACCGCGCCATAATCATGCCCGATGCTCCAGATTGAAGAACTGCACAAGACTGCACGTTTTTATGCAGCGCAGAGTAATCGGCATTACTATGGACAGAACTTCAATCCGGTTGAGCGGTAATTTTTTACTTTTGTTTATTTGAGAGACCAACAGTTTGCATTAAAAAAAATAGTATAATGAATAAGTGATTTAAATTTGACCATTTACAGGTTTTCACGTGGGTATTATTTAAAAGTGAATCTAGTGATTTTTTAAGAAATCAAAGTAATATTAAGTAGAAATAAAAATATATAATTAAAAATTCACGCATCGGTGCGCAAATGCGTCCACAGCCCGCAACACTGTAAACAACCAAAGTGTAAAAATAAAAAACGTTAATATTTATTAAAGATTCTTACGCTTTTCAAGGTAATTTTATATATATTCATTTTATGAATACTTTCCAGTCCTAAAAATTAATACAAATAATTAAATAAATACCAACTCTTCTTGTGCCACCAATCATCTAATAAATGTAACATCAATAGAAAGGGAGAAACAAATAACCATGTAAAACTATCATCTCTATAATTAAATTTTTCTAAAACTGTGTTCATCTGAAGCGACCTGCCAGGTAAGTATGTTTTTCTGTATCTGTCTGTACATAATTAGTTAAGAAATATTTGTAAAGCGCCCTTGAGGTGATTTCTCACAAAAACGGCGCTATACAAGTCATCCAACTACTATTATTATTATTATTATTATTATTAAAATAAAAAGTAACACGTAATTTATTATGGGGTCTGGAAAAGAAGGGAGTATAGGGGGAGGGGTCGATCTAGTTGAAATATATGTGTGTGATTTTATATTAGTAAAATAACAAGAAAAAAATGTGTACATCTATTTAAAAAGAATGTTAAGGGGAACGGCTGCGCTGCCTGTTTCATACATAACTTAATTTTGTTTTGAGGCCAATATACCCATCCAAACTGAAGGACATATATTTTTTAAATAAAGGTTTAGTAAATATTTAGTGCGGATTAGAAGTAATTTATTTATTTTTGTTTTAAATTATGAAATATATGCAATGAAAAACAATCAATTATCATAATTTTAGAGGGAACTTAGAAAATGATTTGCGGGTTTATTGTATTTAAAATATATATATATAAATACATATATTTGCTATGTAAATATGATTATGTAAATAAAAATACAAAAACAAAACATTAAAAAAGAGGTTTTTTCGGGTCGTTATTTAAAATTATTTACGGCAAATTTGTGTTCATAATTTAAAATCCACCATAATACTCATTTTTTTAAATTTAATTTTACTTTTTAAATTTTAACTTCATTATATTTTCAAAGCAAACGGGGTAAAACTTTTTTTAAATCATCGTTAGCCCCCAAGTAATTGGTAAAGGTGGCTCTAAAATCGCAAAAAATCATTTCCTTTAATGGCCTATATTTCATAATTTAAAACAAAAATTAATAAATTACTTCTAATACGTACTAGATATTTACTATACTTGTTGACGAAAAACAAATCATTAGGTTTAGGTGAGTATTTTGGCCTCAAATCCAAAATTAAGTTTTGTATGAAACAGGCAGCGCAGCCGTTCCTCTTAATAGACTGGTGTTAAGTATGAGGTGGGTAGGTATCTATAAAAGGTAAGTTATAAAGGCTCGGTGTGACTTTATGGAGTGTGATGTAGAGTTAAAGATGTCAAATTTTGAGTAGTGTGTTAAAAGTATGTGATGCCCGATAAATGATTTAGATCTAAAGAGAATAGTTAAGTATTTTGGGGCAACGGTGAAATTTAAACTGGATACCACATTTATAAAGACCATATAGTGAATATTTCACAAAAAAATGAGCTAGAAAAGAGTAAAAGTAAATAATTGAAATGGATATACGTAATCGCAGAGTTTAGAAATTAAAGTGACACTAGAAAGTGTTAAAATTGCGCGCCAGACTCATTCAATAGTCAGACGGTTCAGTCAACTTCTCAAAGCTCCCACATAATATGGAGCAGAGATAAGAAAGCCTGGCAACAGAGCGAATGCCGAAGCCAGAGAAACTATGGCAATCCTATAAGAAACGTTGGGAAGCTGAATGAAAGAAATGGATTAAGAATTGATAATTGAGAAGTATTTTCAATAATGACGTTCTAACTGAAATACCAGTATTTTTTAAAGGTAGTATTTTTTATGGTAGTTGTTGCATAGTTAAAATATTTTTTTAAAGAATCAATCTTTCAGAGGTAGCTAAACGCACAAAATCTATGGCCGGCAGGTTTTGAGGTTAAAATGTCAAATGTCAAAACAAGGATGAGCTTTACCGTGCATAATTTTATATTCTATTCATAGTAAACCATAACTAAACACAAGTAATACAATTCTGTACCTATTTAAAAACTTTAACTACAAGAATAATAATATATACAATAAAATTGTCATAATTTCCGTATTGACAATTGAAGGAGCTTAAAGTCAACCAAATTAGGTTTTAATTTCGCCAAAACTAAAAAAAATACACATTTAGAATGCAAAACAAAATAGACAAATAAAAAAAATCCCTACAAAACCAGAATACCAGTGACGTCAGATGTCAAGAATGCAATGGTACCAAAAGAATACTGTTTTATACACTTTTAAATAAAGATTTATAAATTCTGCGTATAATTATATACAATAAAATTTACCGACGTTTGTTGATCCATATGAATTTTATTTAAGAAAATATATTTTTAACCGAAGTATTCTTCGGAAGAAGCCAAATAAATAACTACTCGTATATAATTTACAGATAAATAATTTGTGGTATTGCTTGAGTTAGTAAACTGCAAAGTGATGTTTAGTGCCATTTTCGAGTGCTGGCCCGTAAACAAAATAATTAGGATAATAACACGTAGGACGTTAAAAACTACGGCAATATTAATATAAATAGCAATACAAAAAAAAACAATAAAATTAATTATTGATTTTTTTTAAATAATACATCGATGGCTGATCTCTGACTAGAGAATAGAGTGTGCACAGTTTCCAGCCGTGACTCAAGTCAAACTATTCGCCATACAAAAGCCCACTTCTTGCCAACTTATTTATTTCAACGGAGAAATTTTTAAAACTTCTACGAGAGCGCGTTTTAGAATCGAAATGGTCATTAATCCAGTGGGACAGTCGAGACTTTTTTCATCTTTGTTGACCCAGTCAGAAATTTGGCAATGGTAAAGATGTATCTATGAGGAATTTTTTTTAACATGGCTAACTTCAAAGTTCCAGTGATTCCATTGAAAGCTGCGATATTTAAGAAAGGAAGGTGGCCATCAAGAGTCGAATGGGCTACCGAAACCCATTTACTTAATACCGCTTTTTATCCATCTCATAATTCGCTAATATTAAGTAAGTTTTTTTTTGTGATTTGTCATCCATTTTTATGTTCGTAACGGAAGATTGTGTCTGAACACAAAATAGCAATCATAAAAGTGCATCCCTTTCTACTTCTTATTAAAATTATTTTGTGAAAGATTATTACGTAAATAATGTAGTTAACACTCTCTTTCCGAAGGGGGGTAATATACTAGTACTTCCCCCAAACAAGAGTTTTGTGCCATTTTAGTTGTTTTTTTTTTACATCACATGCTCCATTAATTAAGGTAATAGATCTTCGTTAAAAAAATTTAAAAAAAAAACTATAGCTTAACAATTTTTAAGATACTAAATAATATCTATCAAATTCAGATAAAATTACTTCCCTTCCTCCCACTAAGATTTTGTGGCGATTCGCGAGTTTCCCGTTCATATACCCACTAGTTTTAAACACCTTTCATCGACACAAAAAAGCCTAGTGTGGTTGTAATAAGTCAATTTTATCGGAAAGGGCTGCAATAGGAATATATTTGAGTAACGCTTACGCAATGATTGACATTTGGCCGAAGATTGGCGATATCCGGTTAATACGGCAGTAGATAGGGCAAAAGGAATATTAAGAGTCGCGGTGGCTTCGCGACTTTATGGGGGACCCTAGTGACCCCCCTTCGGATCATAAGTTAAGTTCTATCTTCAGGTAGGTACGTAAAGGTTAAAAGTTAAATAAATAATTATTGTTCTTTTTTTTATATGAATACCGCACAAGAGTCCCAACTACTCCCAACCATCTGGAGCTAGTGAGACTATGGCATTCCTAATCGGGGAATGTTATGAGGCTGAATGTATTAGGGAGGGGAAGGAGAAGGGGAAGAGGAAGGTGGGGAATACCTGGTTATTCAGATCTGGTCACCAAACACGGCTAAAAGCCATTTCAAGCAACGTTTCAATTCTGAATGGTGGTCTTTCACCAGGGCGATACTGAGAGTATCTTCCACTCTGGAACGTGCGAAAATTAACTATATATTATTTTTAAATGAATTAATTGTGAAACAACACAAATTAATTAAATAAAATTTACTTGTGCACGCCGAGATTTGAACCCGCGACCCTCGGATTCGTAGTCGAGAGCCTTACCCCTCGACCATGGAAGCCGTCAATAATATTATTAAAATTGTTTGAAGAGATAATCGGGTTCAGAGAAATACAAAATTTTTAATTTAAAAATCTATCCCTTAAAAACATTATTGCCACAATGAGTCATTCGTTGCGGAAAGGCGCGTCATCCAAATAATGCACCCGGTAAACTGCATGAATTAGAAACTAAAGCTAATTACGGACAGAGTTAATGCGGAGTCGGTATAAAGGTATCAATTTGAGGCGATCAGGTGGGATAATGACAGATTTATCGGCCAGGCAACCGACTCTCTTACTAAATACTTCGATTGTATAAATACGGATGCAGCAAAATTATGAAAATTAAAAAAAAACATAATCTCTGTGAATAACATTTAATTTTTTTTTTTTAAATAGAAATACAAACATTCCCTGGTCACGAATAACCTGACAACATTTGAAAATCTCCTAATAACATATATATCATCGGCGCTGGTGCATAGTTGGGAAACACGCCAAACGCGCGCCCAACATTTGCACACGGTTGACATTTGTCACATGAGAGCGGGTCGCTTCTACGACTCGTTCTTGTGCTCAACAGCTCGGCTGTGGAATGATCTGGCAGCCTCCGTGTTTGCTCCATCTTACAATATGGGTCTCTTCAAGACCGAAGTTCACTTCTTCCTATCCTCTAAAAGACCCTCCACACAGCATCCCAAAAGATGATATAGGCACTATGGGAAATTAAAAAAAAATCGTGTATATCACATAACAGCGTTGGCCAAATTATTTACTTATTTGAGTTCTAATTGCCAAAAGCCAGTGGGACTATGGCTTCTTCAATTGGCGTATGTCACAAGGATGAAGGGAGTGGGGAGGGGAAGTGGATGGGTGAGAGATCTGGTCACCATACACAGATAAAGCCATTTAAAGAAAACTTTCTATTCTGAATGGTGGTCTTTCACCAGGGCGATACTTAAAAGTGTGCACCACTTCCTAGCTGATTTTATTTATTTATATATTTAAGAAACAAATAGTACATATATAAGTATATACATAGTGAGTGATTATATACATTTTACCGGGCGGGGTTAGTACAATATAATATTTTATCAATACACATGGTAAAGTTAAAAAGGTATACTGTGTAAAATTGTCTGAATTGTGCAATGTATTTGAGAGTTGTGAGTGCGCATTGATTAAGTTACAAGTAAGGTTTTTTTTCTTTTCGCCGATTGCTTGGGGAGCTTATTATCTATGAAAAACACTGAAAAATTAGCCGATAGAGGTGCACCGTCGGCGTGTCCGTGTGCCCGAAGTAAGCTCAAATTGTTATTACTTTGATTGATCAAACATTTTCAAATATCGAAATTCTTTCTCGAACGGATGATCAATTTTATCAACGTCCGAGACCTAGCAGTCTGAAAGGTCTTATATAAATTGTCGATAACCGAACCCCTCCATCTCGGCCCAAATTCCATCTTATACCCTCCATTACCTTAGTGAGCAGGCTTAAATATAAGATTGCTATCAGCAAGTGCCGCTAGCACATAAAACCCAATTTACAATTCTTTGAAATAAATTAAATAAAAGCCCTACAGTAGCAATAGGCAGCCCGCTCGATGGGTAGAGAAGATTATCTCCACATTTATGCACCTCTAACCACAGTTGACAAAGGAAGATGGAGAAATTTTCCCTGGCACTGAACAACAAAAATTTACAATACGATATATATAAATTGCCGACATTAGTTTTCTTTCAAATCAGTATTATAATAGATCACACTTTGGAGATCCACCCATCTTTTAAAATAAAATAAATCTACGAAATAATAACTCTCAAAGGACCACATCCACTCTAATTCCTCCTGCACTGATCATTTTGGAACAGTTATCTATTTGCGAAGGTGTCGCCCTGCAATCACTGGGGGATACTGACATTACTGACGTCAAATAAATCAGCATGAAATTGCCACAGCCGACCGGGGGATAATCTACCTGCGGCCCACGCGGTGTTGATTTTCAAATACTGCTGTATAATGCGGAAGCCGTATTTGCTATGATCATTGAATTGGTGATTTGTACTAGACATGGACAGATACATTCGATGTAATGGATTGATTAAATCATAGAAAATAAAGGGCGAAATCACTTATCAAGACACCCTACCATCGACCCAGTATAAGATCGGTGCATCCCAAGACTCTTACCGACTGTACTAAATTCTACTGCCCGACTACTCGAAACTGACGGCTTAGCCGCGCTGGGACTAACGACGAACGGATTCGCTGCGGGCGTTAAGGAATGAATTAGGAACTTCTGACTACTGTCTTACAGTGACTCGACTAACTTTCGTCCCGCGGACCTAGCAAGAACAGGCTTGATTTCGACGGACAAGGGACGCAGTGACTACGACATCACTGGTGAACACTTAATTCTTGGACTTGGGGAATAAATACCGCGATAGCGAATACGGATGAACTCGAAATTACTGACTGGGTGACTAGACACTGGAGAGAATGTGCGGGCTGCAAACTAATCTAAAAGTTTCCATGGATTACGACGCAGGATACTGTACGTTACATGGAGTCCTGCGTAATACGACAGTATCTCTGGCGACTTTACGGCGCCGCCCATTAGTATCCGCGCGTAGTATTAGTAGATGCGAGGCCTAAGGACACACGTTTTAATTCTGTGTCAAATTAAGAATTAGATTGACTATGTCATAAATATTACATACTAAGTTGGTTAAGCGGTTGCCCCAGATAGGCAGAGGGTCCTGGGTTCGAGTCCCAGATGCGACTGAATTTTTTTTTGTCGTTTTCATGTATCATTTAGGTTATGTTAATATTATTTTCTACAATGATTAAAAATAAAATTATTTATTGAATTCGTTTATTCAATTTTGCCCATGTCTACTTTGTACTGGTTCCGTGATAAAACAGAAAGGTAAAGAAAAAGAAACCTATCTAAGCGAGCTTATTATTTAATTGTGTCATGTTTTGTCACCGTTCTGTTTTATCCGGTCTCCGTTTGTTAATAAGTTAAGCTGCTGGACTTATATGGCAATATACGCAAGGTACAGGACCGGGACCGTTTCGGCAATATGCAAACCGGGAGCATAGCCAGCGCCGGGCAGAGATAGCGGTGCGGCGGGAAGAAGTGCCGCTTTTAAAAATCAACTGCCGCGCGCTGACAAAACGGCAATTAAATGAAAATATAAATTCTTATTAAACATGATAAGATAACATTACTCTTATCAATATGTGATAATAAATTATAATAACCTTAAAATAATTAATTTTATCAATGCGGAGACAATTTATGTAATGCTAGCTGATGTGTACCTGGCCTCGCTCGGGTACAATAATTGATTTGACAGCGAAAGTAACTATCTCCAAATAAAGAAACCTACTCGTGTTTTCCATTTTGAAAATATTCTACCCAAAAAAACCTTCTTCTTTTGAATATGCAATCTGGGGCTAACCAGAGTGTTATATCTATGGGTTAACCTAAATAAAACATGGCGGGTTCAATGTTTTTCATACTAATTTTAAAACGTTATAGCAACATTTTTACATATTGGATTTCATTCAAAATAATCTCTAAACCTTCTCGGCACTACTAAGAACAAACTGTGGAATTTTCAGCGAAACCGGTCCAGTAATTTTCGAGAAAATCGAGGACAAACAAACAAACTAACATTTATATTTATATATATACATATATGATAATCTCCTTTGAAGATTACATTAATCTATTTGTATCTAGTTTCTTATCGGGAGCGATGGATTCTCATGGACGTAATTTTTTTTCTTTAATTCTATTAGAATAACATACAATATTCCATCGTAAGTGTTTGAATTTGGAGGAGAACGCACAACCGACTAGTACAGTAGCCAGACAATAATGCAAAAACCGCCCGGCAGCCGGTGCAATATACTCATACACCTACTATGTATCGGGTTCTTTTTTTGGTAACTTAAAACCTTTTTTTGTACCCAAATTATGTAAAACGTTAAAATATGTAAAAGCCCTTCAGGGCTTTAATAATTATAAATAAATAACCGTCCGGTTGCCGTCCGGTTTCCGTCCGGTTGCCGTCCGGTTGCCGCCCGGCAAAACCAGTGCGTTTGTCTGCGTACTTAATAAGAAAATAATTATAAACATTTGTAAACGGAAATAATTATCATCAAAAATCTCAAATAAAATCATGTTTCATATAAATTACTACTCTTCTTTTTCCAATAACCTTCTAATGTATATAATATCAATGACAAATAGAATTTAAACAGTAACTGCAATATCATGCAATGTGCGGTGTTTTCTAATATATGTGTCCTGTGCATGCAAAGTCATATCATCTCAGCCCAAAACATTGTAAATTAACGTTTTAATCTGGAGTGCCCTACCAGGTAAGAATGTTTTCTGTATATGTACATAATAAGATAAACCCTAGAAAGTAGTATTTGTACAGCGCCCTTGAGGTGATTCCTCACAAAAACGGCGCTATACAAATCATCCAAGTATTATAATTATTATTAAAAGTAAAGCCACCTTTTACAGTAACACCGTAAAGTGATTGAATCACTAAACAGCGCTGTATAAAGTTGACCAATTATCATTCGCTCAGCGGATAGAATGCTGACAATGCTGACTAACGTTGACGACGATCTGGTGCGAGCCTTATAAGGTTTTGTTGTGATGTATCAGTATTATTCTTACTACAAAATATGTCCAAAGAAGCGAGGTTAGCAATGGCAACAATGGAGTGCTGATTCCAACCCTGATGTGTGGCAGTGAGGCATGGAACTGGCAGAGCAAGGATGAAAGTACACCGAATGCTCTAGAAATGAGATCCCAGAAGCCTGTGTGTGTTAAAACCATGAATATGACCAATTACAAAATAATGTGGAAATTCGGAAACAATGAAAAGAACACGTGAGTCAAATTAAGGACGTTCAGATGGTTTTGACATGTAGTGGATGAAGAGAGAAAAGAGCGCGACGAGAATATAATGACGCAAAGGTGATTGGTAGAAGTCGGGGAAGCCGGCGACCAAGAGAATCATACACTTGAGTTGGGTCATGTCAAAAGTCGGAATAACAGAAGATTATTCAATAATATAATACTCTAAGGAATCGGAATTTTCAGACTTCGTCGGCCAGGTCGAAAGCGACCTGAGCTCCCCTGATTCGAAAGACCTTAAGGTCCGTTTCCGTTCAAAAATGAATGTCCCTGGCGAATTTACGGGAAAATCGACCTTCCGCTTATAGTATTTCAAAGAAACCGGGGCTCAGAATGGGTCAGGCACTGTACACAAAAATTTTACAATACGATATATATGGTACACATCACATTAAAATACTGTTGAAACATACAACGCCCTTGAGGCAATATTTCGCCATAGAAAATTTTAAAGTACCATTATATCATATCAATCAAGAAACCGGCACAATACGAGTATTTTTTTTTTACAGTTGATAGTAAAGTCAAAATCCACAGTCGTGAGGATCACTCCATTGATATTGACTCATATCGGAATGAATAGAAGAACACACAAGCACCGAGGTGACGTTATTGACTTACTGGAGGTGTTTTGATAGCGAAGAATTAGCATAACACTTGTAACAATAGAGTTTTTTAAACATACGCCGGATAGGAATGGCTGACGTTGTTATAAAAATAACATAGTTGACGCATACTTGAAAATAATCCACAAAAAAATTATGCCACCGGTGTAGAGCTACCATTATATATATTGTAGTTATTAACAGTGGCGGTCCTTGGCCTATCTATCTCATTGGGAATTCAGAAAGTGAGAAATTAGCGACCTAGCAACAAGAAACAATTCGGCGATTCATTAAAACGTCCGTGGCTAACGAATGATAGAAATAATACAACAAAAATGTTTTAAAATACGAAAATCAAAATTTCAGTAAGAAACTTTACTATTCGTTTTTTTTATATATCGTATTGTAATCTTTTTTTTATAGTGCCAGTGAACATTTCTCCCTCTTCCCGTGTCAACTGTGGTTAGAGGTGCATAAATGTGGAGATAATCTTCTGTACCCAGTGAGCGGGCTGCCTATTGCTACTGTAGGGCTTTTATTTATATTTTTTTATTTCAAAGAATTGTAAACTGTGTTTTACGTGCTGGCGGCACTTGCTAATAGCAATCTTATATTTAATCCCGCTCACTGAGGTAATGGAGGGTATAAGATGGAATTTGGGCGGAGATGGAGGGGGTTATTTGTGTAAAAAATTTATCACCTTCAGTAATTAACCTATTTTTAATAACGACTTAAAACACGAAAATCACAGAAAATATCCGTTGATTCTTGCAAAATACTATTCCGTACAAATTTGTTGTAACAAATCTTCGTACGGCTGCGCACACGGTCGCCTTGTAGATTCCGAAGGATTGCACGTGCGAGCACCACGTGAATGATAATGTAGCAACTATTTCTTAGGACAGAAAGCCCCATAGACGCTGAATTCATAAAGCACATATGGAATTCATTTCATTACCTATCTGGACGAGCGGAATTTTTGCACCGAATTTGAATAGCGCGCTGTTCAAAGTGTGGTAAAATAATGAAACATGTTTGTATTATTTTCTTATCTATTTTTATGGGAGTTCACTGCACAAGACGCACGTTAGAAAAAATCGCCACTGCTTACGTATCAAATGCGATAGTCCCTAATGAGGCACTAATGGGTATTAAAGTGGACCAGCATCAGACCGCACACTCTTTCGAGCTGAGATAAACAAAGCTGAGTAGAGCTGATTAAACAAGTCTATTGTATAACAAACTAGACAAAAGGATGTTATCGCAAATCGCGACAAAGTTTCACAACAGAAAATGGAGCGACTCATAGAAGAGTATTTTTATTCAACGGTGTTACAAAATGGAATAAAGATTTAAATTACTTTATTTTTATTTAAAGTAAACCAAATTTAATAATCTTATAATTTCTTCACTGTGACGTCATTATTCATAAATTAATTATACAACAAGTATATTATTTCATAAATTTTTTATTAACATTTTTATTTATTTATTTCACACATTATTAAACAATAAAAACTAGAAAGCTTTGACTGCCCAACTGGGAACATAAATCCGTTTTAGGGCAGTCAAAATGACAAGTTCAGCTCATGTTAAGTGCCATTATACAAAATAGAATGAAAATAAAAATAGTGTATCGGACGTCCCGCCTCTCCCGGAATGTTTGACGCGGCACACTTGTGATTAAAATATTGTTTGTTAATATATGTAACAGGCGGTCTGTGGCGAGCTTGTTCTCCACCGACCGCTCATATTTAAATGACTGAAATAAATCGTTAGAGCGGTACGGCTAGTGGGAGGGAGACAGACTTGTCAGGCATTAACACGTCACCGGCGGTCTGCGCTTTGTAGACCGCCATAAATAGCCTGCAAACGCCAGTTTGCGGGAGTTAGCATTCGACCGCCAGCCTGACAAGTACTTCTCTATCTCCACCGCCCGCTCAGACTTCTGAACCACCCGCCTTGTTTTACTCTGACCACTGCTTACCCCCATCGGACTACTGCCTTGGACTGGACCCAATAAGCAACTGCCTCGGACAAGGTTAACAAAAGTCGTTATCGTCAGTACCGTTCCTCCTTGCAAAAGGAACAGTATGAGTGCCACTACCTCCCCCCCCCCAGCCTCGCTCCGTAGATTGGGATTAGTCGGCCTCTACAGTTCGCTTGTGTGCCAGATTACGTCTGGTACAAATAGTATTAGTAAAAAATAGTACGACACATTTAGAAAAAGGTGTAATTATCAAGCACAAAGCGATATAAAGAATAGTACAGAAAAAAACATATTAAATATATTTCGTCCAGCAAGCACAAAAAGCAGTTTCAGTAGACCACTTAAGACCGCATGCTTGTCCCCTTTCCATTCCCTGGTTAGGACCTTCAATCCAGACAAGATCCCCTCCTTTTGATTAATTACTTACCTACTTTAATCAATTTTTGTTCATGTTTATAATTTGTCTATTCTTACATTTTGTGTTCTAATTTTTATCATTTGTCTATACTTGATATTATTATGTTTAGTATTCTCTATACGATTTATTTATATTTTCGGTAAACGCCGATTTATTCAGAAAATAATTGTGATAAAAAAAATCTATTCTGTGAGGTACTTACCGTTAAAAATTATTTCCCCCGCTTTACATGGAGGCAGGTTTTCTTAATTGTTTTATAATGACGTGAATGCAATTATTTAGCCAATGAATTTAAATGTGTGTGGAAAATCCGTGAATTATTGACTAGATTTCATGAAAATATATAAGTTATAAGTGGTGAATAGATCATTTTATTTTATTTATTACCATCATTTGTTCGTTTTTTGTTCTTCAAAGAATTTAATATAATACCCGTTCTTTCTATATGTAAAGGTTTAGGCTCGTTGCTGCCAAGCGGAACGTGATTATTCACTAAGTTCTGCGTTATTAAATTTGTTTTACGTTCTACGAATTAAACACAATAACCATTAATATAAAGATTTAGACCTAACGTGAATAAAGTAAAGTTGATAAAAATGACTTGTTGAATTGAAGAGATTTACTAATCGAGGTGACGATTTGATGTATGCACAAAGTTGGCACAGATAGATTAACAATGAAGCGCGTATGCACATATTGATGCACGAGTAGATAGATGTCATTGCTCTTTCAGTACGAGGGTCAGACATTTGGCATGCAGACAAAATCTGATGAGCTTAATGCTAACAGCTACTGGTGCATTGTTCTTGATTTGCGCACAGTGAAATAACCTATTGTTACCAAAGTGATACGCCGATAGAAATATGATGTGGGCGTGTCCGTGTGCCCGAAGAAGTCAATTATTACTTACTTTGTTGAAAATTATCAAATATTTTAAATATATTGACATTCTTTCTACAATAGATAATCTATTTCATTGGCCTGTCTGGGGCCTAGCAGTTGAAAAGGTTCTTTTAAATGGAATTTGGTGGAAAGAGGGGGTAAAACGGGATACCGGGGCATAACGGGACCCCCCCTAAAAGCAGTATGGTAGGTAACAGTCTAAACAAACTGAGTGGAACCGTCAACCGACGTAACGCCAGTCAGTCAGTGTCGCCAGTGCAAGCATAGTGATAAGACGTGTCCACGTAGCTTGATTCTTTTAAATTTATGTATTTGTGTTACATGGATATTTCTTATTTATGTGCTTGTGTTGATGACGGTGATACCGCAAGATTCTGTGTATGTGACCCATGCCAGTGCAAGTAATTGCTGGCAATGTCTACACTGGGGAAAACGATATAATAAAAATATCTCTTTTTGCCCCTTCCTATAACCCATTTTGCCCCCGAGGAGGGACAAAATGGGTTAAATTGACTGTCCCGGTTTTTATTTTACTGTTTGGTAAAACGAACTAAATTCCCTATTTTTTGCATATTATGTAAAACATACCGTGGTAGATGAATACGAGGTGTGTTCAAAATAAAAGGTCAATTTTGAATTTTCTCGGGCTGTGTACATTCGATTATCGATTTTTTTTTTGTTATGTTGGTACACATATGTTAGCATTATTAGGCATTTTGGATCAGTGGTTTGTTTTTGACAACTGGAAAGGTTAGTCACGTTTTTGGGTGTTCTTCGATTTTTTATTTAGGTTCGTTTTCTGAGGCATCATCAGTCCGATTGAAGGAATTTTTAGGTATGCTTTATTTTCTATGTCCTCATCAGCATTTCTTCAAAAAAAAATTGATTCTTTTTAGAAAAAAAATGTTAATAATTGTTAATCCTATGGAGGAATATCCTAGTTTTGGTCAGAACTTGATAGCCGTTTTCTGGGGCATCATCAGTCCGATTATGTCCTTATCAGCATTTCTTCAAAAAATCCAAAAAATCGATGTTTTTCGATTTTTTACTTAATTTTTTTTTAGTAAAAAATCGAAGAAAAAACAAAACGTGACTAACCATTCCAGTTGTCAAAAACAAACCACTGATCCAAAATGGCTGATAATGCTAACATATGATAAACATATGTGTACCAACATAAAAAAAAAATCGATAATCGAATGTACACAGCCCGCGAAAATTCAAAATTCACCTTTTCTTTTGAACACACCTCGTACCATATATTACCGATTCAACATAAATTCATTAATTATTTGCTTTATTTTCAAAATTACATTTGTTTTGTTTTGTACCTATGCGTGCTGAATAGTGCCATAGCAATTAAGTCTCAAAGGCATGTTAAATTAATCAGTGACAAAACATTAGCACAGTCGATTTGACACCACGAAACAATGAAGAAATATTTAATCAGTTACTGCTGCTACAGTTATGGTTTGGGCGTGTAGAGTGAATGAATGAAGAAAGAAAGGAAAGGAGAATATATGACGCGAATGGAAAAAGAAGCCGGGACGTCCAAGGAAGACATGGCAGGATCAAGTGATTCAAATACTTAAGTCGGGCCACGTCAGAAGTCGGAATAACAGAAGAGAACGTATGAGATGTCGTATGAATGTGAATGAAGCAACAAGTGTATGCCAAGATCGAGTTGTTTGGCGGTCCGTCCTCTCTGCCTACCCCTGCGGAGAAACGGCGTGATGGTTAGTTTAGTTTAGTTTAATTACTGCTAGCCTTTATTGCACATACTGAATTAAATATAAAATACTATTGATGCACAATCATTTATGCTCCTATATTACAATAAATATATCGAAAAACATGTAAAAAGCATTAACCCCATGAGGCACAAGATTTGAAACAAAAAAAATGCTTGTGTTGCCCAGAATTTTGAAATCTTCGAAAAGTACGTATGTACCATCTATTGGCCGATATAGTAAGCCGTTGGAGTGGGCGGGACATAATTAAAACCGCTGTGTTTCAAGTGGTTTTAATTTTTCGAAGCGGTATAAATTACATCCCACCATGCAGCAAAAGATAAAAAAGGTGGGTTATTTTTGATACCACTATGCTTCAAGGGGTTAAGGGCGAATCTAATATAATAAATAAATAAAATTCGTTAGATATCCCATTATGCCCCCTCTTCCCCTATAGTTTATTCTGAGGTATTACTATTCAGTATATAAATTACAAATAAGTAATTTGACCGGTCAGTGGCTGAGTTGGCATCGCATTTGGGTCTCACGCAGGCGTCGTGAGTTCAATTCCTCGGCTGGCTAAGTCCTCCATTTACGACACAAGCAACATCTTTCGCTTATTCTGATGGTAGTAGGAGATTTTCAAATATTGTCAAGTTATTCGTAACCAGGGAATATTTGACTTTCTTTAAAAAAATATATATAAAATACCATTGATGCACAATAATTTATGCTCCTGTATTAAAATAATTATACCGTAAAACATGTAAAAGCCTTAAGGGCGTATATAACATATTAAATAAATAAAATTCGTTAGATATCCCATTATGCCCCCTCTATATCTGTTCAGTATATAAATTAAAATTAAGTAATGTTTTTCAAAATTCAGAGTCATGGTGTTATAATCCGCTATTCCCAACTCAAAAACGTATAAATTAAAATGTCACTGACCACCGTCACACGCCACGTTTAATTAGCTACAATTGGCAACAATTATTACAGTAATTGCGGTCCACTGCACCCGTAGTGTTTCAAGAGGAGGTATTCCACTCAAATTGCCAATCAACCCGATCGGCAAAAATAATATATGCATAATGAATACAGACAGCATGATTTACGAGACCAATAAGAGTGCGGGCCACTTGAAGGCGTCTAGGCTAGACTAGACTACAGTGCCACCAGCCACCAGATGATTAGATTTAGTGGCACTTGATTGCGGCTCGGAACAGCGATTATAAAAGAAAGCGGCTTACAATCGGGAAGCCGAAAGACTTTGAAGTCAATATGGACTGCAATTAAGATTAAAAAAGCATAAATCCAATGAGATGAGAAATATGCACGTTTAATTTAGCGGCATCAAGAATCCAACGACAGCCAACATCGACATGATAAAAGTATTTAATCAACAATATTGGTGATTAATAGAGGAGGAATTATGTAACCGTTTAAGTTCTGAAACGGTTATAACAGTATCAACTAACTAACTAACCATCACGCCGTTTCCCCGCAGGGGTAGGCAGATAGGACGGACCGCCAAACAACTCGATCTTGGCATACACTTCTTGCTTCATTCACATTCATACAACGCCTCGTACATTTTCTTCTGTTATTCAGACTTCTGTCATGGCCCGATTATATTATTTGATTCACTTGATCGTGCCATGTCTTCCTCGGGCGTCCCGGCTTCTTCTTCCATTCACATTCGCGTCATACATTCTTCTTACACTCCTTTCTTCGTTCATTAGCTCTACATGCCCGAAACATCTATGCGTCCCTTTCTTAATCATTCTCATTACGCTTACATCAGCCTTGCATTCTTTATTGGTTATTCAATCTATACGTGTTAATATGATAATTGTAAGTAAGAATTGAAAGAGGTGGGCTTGGGCGCGAAAATGAGTAATCTGAAAGTATATTGCCTGTTGTATGCTGATGATGCGGTGCTGATTGCTAACAGATCAACAGTATGGATGATCTACAGTCCCTCGTATCTAGGATAAATGAAGTATGTATGAAGAATGAGCTAATGAAGAATGTAAGTAAGTCTAAAGTTATGGTGTTTGAAAGAGAGAGTACGAAAACAGTGTGCAATATAGTTGTGAATGATGAATACTTAGAGCAGGTTAATGAGTTTGTATATTTGGGAAATATGTTTACGAGAGATGGAAAGACTGATAGGGATATTGAAAGAAGGGTGAATGACGGAAACTCCATTAACGGAGGACTGAACGCGGTTGGCGCTAACAGTATCAAGAATTTTGGAATAATCGTTTAAAAAGTGTAACTACGCCCGTACGAAACTCGCGCGAAATAATTCCAATAAAGCACAATTCGTTTAAGAATTCCCCGCGAAACGTTTAAGAGGAATATATCGGCCAAAAATATTTGTTAAGAGCTGTGTCTTATGTCATCACCAGTATAAGTAATAGAAAAAAAATTCGTTGGGCAAGCGGAGTCTAGAAATGTTTGTTGTAAGAAAGAAATAAAATTAATCAATAGAATCTGTTACAAATAATCTTAGCTATAAAGGCGTATTTTTGAAAACTTGTTTCTTAAATGCGTTCATAATTTTCTATTGAAAAAACTGCAGATTACGCATATATTTTTTTAAACATAATTAAGAAATGTATTTTAATTCTTATCGAGGGAATTTCTATGAAAAGGTTCAATTTATCGAAAGCGAATTTTTTGTAATCATAATGTAAACCAATTCGTAGTATAGATTAATCGAAATAGTGATTTCACTGATAGCTTCGTCTTAAACAGCTCCTGCAACACTTTACTTACTGCTATATCCGTCGTAAACCGTTGCTACAAAACGCTTTTTTTCTCTAATTTGATACGTTATTTTAAAACAGTTTGGAGTAACCGTTTATTTTGAGAAACTGTTTAGGTTATTTTAAAAATAAACTGAAACGCTCAACTCTAACGATTAGTCGACATGAGCGAGGGTGACAACAATTTAATTTGACAGTTCACATCGACTTCAATATCGTTAGCATACCGACCACGTTAGCTACCTAGAAAAACTTTCCACATACAAAGATGTATTATATTATATATCAACGTCCACATGTCAAAAAACATAGCGACAAAAATCTGGCACGGATGTCAACTTGCACAGGTTGCTTTTGGCTCAACGCTGGCAGATTTGAACTGAGGGAATGGGTGCTTCCATAGTTGTTAGAATATCAATATATATAAGTTTGCTTGTTTGTCCTCGATGTTCTCGAAAATCACTGGACCGGTTTCGCTGAAAATAGCAGTTTGTTTTTATTAATGCCGGGAAGTCTTAGAAAGTAGTTTGAATGAAATCCAATATGTTAAAACTATAACTTTTTAAAATTAGTATGAAAAACATTGAACCCGCCGTGTTTTATTTAGGTTAGCCCATAGATATAACACTCTGGTTAGCCACAGAATGCATATTCAAAAAAAGAAGGTTTTTTTGGGAAGAATATTTTCAAAATGGAAAACACGAGTAGGTACTTTATGATTTATATATATATATTTTGAAAAAAATAAACGTTTGGAATGATATAAAATATTCAAATGAATGTTTCTTTTTTATTTGGAGATAGTTACTTTCGCTGTCAAATCAATTATGGCACAATGACAAGTTAAAAATCCCGAGCAAGGCCGGGTACACATCAGCTAGTAATGAATAAAAATCACTTTTGTAAAAGAAAAAAAGCTTAATATTGAAGTCTACAAAATAGATAAAATGCTACAGTGCTGCCATCACAGGGTTTTTTTTTATCGACATTGATTAATTTATCGATCGACGGACTTGCTTGGGACATGGATGAACGAACGTATAGGAAAAACGGAATAGGAATTAGATTAGACAACTTAGAAGCACTAGAAATTAAGAAGTCTTTAAATTTAAAATTATCTGATAATTTACATAATAACCAAACAAATTTATCTTATAGCCCGATTTTTAACATGTTTCCTATGAATCTCCCCTAACCTATCAGTTATTATATTTCACATCTGTTTAATTATTATCATGTAACCGAGTAGTACACACTTTCTATTTTTTATTACTATGACCCTTTCATTAATGAATTATAGGAATAACCCACTTTAATAACATTATATTCCCATTACACTATTATATTTTTATATAAGGATGTCTCCCTCCTACAAATAATGTTTTTTCTATTGTTGTCTTCCCTAATATTTTGATTTGTCTCTCTTTTATAATATATCTATTTCATTCTATTGTATTTTGTACCTATATATAACCGATAACTCTGTATTAGAATTTAGTTATTATATTTATCCTGATGAAGCTTGAGTTAAGCGAAACCGGTTGGTGAAAATAAAATATATTCGTGGTTTATAACGACGTGTTTCATTTACTTAATAAAATAAAGTTATTTTCATTGTCATCTTTGTTGAGAAATGAAAAGTGTCATTTGAGAGAATAACGCAGATCTTGGCTAGCAAGGAAAGGCGCGAGATCAACTTCATATCAAAGATTAGAGGTGTCGATTTTTCGTTCTCGGAATAGCGTATCGGTTGTACTTATATGCAGAGAATTAGACTTATCTGCTGTAATGAGTAATGAGAGGCCGTCCTAGAACATTATATATGTCGGTTAGTTATTAATGTAAATGTACACATACTTTTCAGGTTTAAAGGAAAAGATCTTTGAAGAAGAAGCCGGGAACGCCCGAGGAATACATGGAACGATCAAGTGAATCAAATACTCGAGTCGGGCCATGTCAGAAGTCGGAATAACAGAAGAGAATGTATGAGGCGTTGTATGAATGTGAATGAAGCAAGAAGTGTATGCCAAGATCGAGTTGTTTGGCGGTCTGTCCTCTCTGCCTACCCCTGCCGAGAAACGGCGTGATGGTTAGTTAGTTATCTTTGAACTGGAATAAAATATTATACAGCTTCAGTGACGTCACTTGTGGCTTAAACACTTTGAACTCGTCGTAAAAATACATTGAAAAAGGCAATTTTTTAAATAAATTAATTATATGTAGTATATTTGCGCACTAATAAGAACAAACTGTGCTATTTTTAGCGAAACCGGTCCAGTAATTTTCGAGAAAATCGAAGACAAACAAACAAACAAATTTACATTGATTTTCATATATATATTATATATACATAGAAGTATCTTCGAAGAATTCTATCCAAAGACATTTTACGAAAGCTGTTAATTTAAAAAAAAAAGCTTGCAAAAAACAAGTTAAAATAGTTTCGAATTCGACAAAAAACGAACTTGTATCCCCAGTATGCTAAGTAAATTGCAACCACTAAACATAATGTAAGTACAGTAAAAAATAAAATAAAATCTCGAAGAATATACCTTCCACATCGGAAATTGACGCACTACACTGAAGGAAAACTGAACAGAATTGAGCTGTGGGCGTGTTTGTATGTCCGAATAAGTCAATTTTCCCTTACTTCTGATGAAATTCATAAAAAATTATCAAACATAATTTTATTTTTTCTTGATCAGAAAATTTCGTTGACCTGTCTGGGGCACACGAATTGAAAAGTGTTATATAAAATGGCGACATCCGTTTTCATTAAAATCGGTATAAACCACACTTTTAACAATATTCGTTTTTTTATGACGTACAGCATAAAAAATATAGAATGATAAATTGAAAAGTTGAAGATTCTAAGGGGACGAAGGT
Source organism: Halesus radiatus (assembly GCA_022606495.2). Classification (NCBI taxonomy): domain Eukaryota; kingdom Metazoa; phylum Arthropoda; class Insecta; order Trichoptera; family Limnephilidae; genus Halesus; species Halesus radiatus. The sequence continues at coordinate 43,581 of JAHDVE020004076.1, forward strand.
GTTGAGAATACAGAGGTGAAAAAATGCCGAAAAACCGGTACGGCCGGAATCCTAAAAGATGACCGGCCGACGGCATTGAATAATAACGCTGTAAGCGCGGAGGTACGGTGCCGCGGAGATCGCTGCGGTCCCTGTACTGAATTTCCCAGCCTCTGGAGTTTCATTTCATTTAATTTGGGCAAAATCAGATTTTAGCGGGAAATTACGTCACAGAATTTCAAATCCTGCAATCCCCTCAAGATATAAAAAAAATTGCGATATTCAAATCCGGCCATCTCGTTGGCATTCTAAGTAGATCTACCCGGTTTTTATTTTATTTGGGCAAAATCGGATTTTAGCGGCAAATGACGTCACTGAATTTCAAATCCTGCAATTCCCTTAAGATATAAAAAAAAATCGCGATATCAAATCCGGCTATCCCGTTGGCATTCTAAGCAGATTTTTATTCATTTGAGATTTCCCTAACTTTGCCTGGGACGGTCCACTGGACGTCTCCCCCCTAGAAGAGCCACCAGTATTTAATGCTGAATACTATCTTTTGGTATTCTGTTTGCCTTTACCATTGGTGTCGAAGTTTAACAGTGACATAAAATAGAAAACTAAAACAATAATATAACACAAATCATAAACGTTCAATTATACCCGCTACAATAATTAATTGTAAGATTCATCAAAGTGCTGCCATAGACTACTCTTTATTTTATAAATGGAATGATTATAGAAAACATATTCGTCCATCTATCTAAATACCATATCTATATAAAGAAGATTGTCTCTGGGTTTGTATGTTTTTTTATACAAATCTACAGTTTTATACCGAGCTTGATGAAATTTTGAATACACAACTTTTAAAACAAGAGGAAGATCATTGTGTACATGAGATATCGAAAAACCACCCCCATCCCCCTTTCCCACACCTTTTGATACTACTTGATGAAATTTTGCACACTTGCCGTTCAAAATAAGAGTAAAATTACTAGGTAGGGTTAGGGGTAACACATCACAACATCAAAACTTTACTTCAAACCATTCATGACCCCGGGCAACGCAGGGTAGTTTAGCTAGTATAAAAAAAAAATAAAAAAAGCGATTACTACTGTTTATTTGAGACATACAACACCCCAGTGAAGGTATCCACTCTCCTCACAGCATCCTGGCTACGAGATTAAAACGGAGAAGTAATCTCAAGAGTTTCGGTAGCCCAGGGACGGGCGCACGGAGCAGGTCACCATATTAAAACTGTATGGTCAAAATTCAAACACAATACAAACATTCTGTTCCTGTCAAAACACTTTTCATACAGATCTATGATTTTTTATACAGCAACAATAACTGCAAACCAGCATTCAGATAAGTGTGTGGTATATATGGTCAATTTACGTAAGATATTGTACTCTTGCTCTTTTGTTATTTGTACACCTACTTTATATTTGACTACCTGAAGTACCCGGCATTGCCCGGGGTTATTCATAATTCCGAGTAAAGTTTTATATTCCCTAATCCAGTGGCTGCTCGTCACTATTGAGTGAGCTAGAGTGCTAAGATTGAAAAATACGACGTTATTGATGTTGTTGAAGCCTATAATGTTTTTTTTTCTTTTCAAAATTACATTTTTTTGTATGGAGATTTGGGGCACTTACCATCATATAATGTCATAACGTCATATTTTTCAATCTTAGCACTCTAGCTCACTCAATAGTCACGATCCGCCACTGCGGCTAACCCTATCCCTACTCCTACCCTTACTCGTACTCCTACTCCCTACCGCTACCCAGTAATTTTCTTCTTATTTTGAACGTCAAGATTGTGAAATTTCATCAAGCTCGGAATAAAACTGTAGATTTTTATACAAAAAAAACACACACCGCCCGGAACATTTTTCTTTCTGTAATGGATTATTTACACCCTTAGATTATATTACATAGTTATAATAATATAATTTATAATATTATTATAACTATGTATAACTTATATAAATTGTTCATATAAACTAGAAGTATAAAGTAAGTGTACCTAATAAACAAATAATTTTATTATTCGTAAATGTAAATAATTATTATCAAAAAATCTCAAATAAAATCATGTTTCAAATAAGCACCTACTCTTCTTTTGTCAATAACCTTCTAATGTATGTAATATCAATGACAAATAGGATTTAAACAGTAACTTCGATGTCATGCAATGTACAGTGTTTTCTAACTTATGTGTCCTGTGCGTGCCAGCCATCATTATTCAAGTCATACCATCTCAGCCCAAAACATTGTAATTTAATTAAGTTTTAATCTGGAGTGCCCTACCAGGTAAGTATGTTTTCTGTATATGTACATAATAAGTTAAACCCTAGCAAGTAGTATTTGTGCAGCGCCCTTGAGGTGATTTTTCATAAAAACGGCGCTATATAAATCGTCCAAGTATTATTATTATTATTACTAATAGATCATAAACTGCACGTGTTAAGTGCGTGCGATGCAATTAACATTTTGAATAATACTGCGATAATTAAACCACAAACTCTTGTAAAATTGTATTGTCATTGACATGGAGAATCGAATACGCAGTTAAGCAAATCGTCTTTAACCCCAAGGATAAGGACAATGTCTTATCCATAAAAATAATCGGAATCAAGCACTTGATGTATGGCGGTGACGGATGAAAATGGCAGAGAAAGGATAAAAGTAGACTGAATGCTGTACAAATGAAATTCCTGAGGCGTATGTGTGAAAAACCATGTATTAATAATAATAATAATGTTTGACTATCTTATTTTTTTAATAAGAAAATAACAAATAATGATATCCTCATTGGGATTTCCCGTGCTAAGGATTTCATTTACAAAAATATTAAATTATAATGTATTATTACAGTACATTAATAATATTACAGTATTAGAAATGTGGAGAACCGGAAATAATGATAGACTGACGTAAGAATAATGAGAACGCTTAAGAAAGGGAACCTTACAGAGGATGAACACCAAAAAATTAGCGCTAGGATGACGCGAAAGCGAATGTTAGAAGAAATCGGATAGTCACTCTTCAATGGGATAGGAGAACGTGAGTTTTTGCCTGCGGTTATGATGCATCGCATACAGAATCTTTTGCATCACCAATTTCATCAGAGTCCACCGTTAAAGAGTATATTGTTTGATGCAATTTCAGGAAATCATTTGAAAATCCAGACACACAGTATAATACATTCTCTTTGTTACACAGCCATCGATGTGGATTCTAGTCTCATTTGCAGCTGATTTTTCTAAAACCGTCCGTGAAATTGGCAAAATCACTTCGAGGCAGTGCAGTTTGCCGTATGCGACCATGTCAGGGGTACGAAACCAGCGGGATCTGAGCCACGATTAAAAAATAAATTAATATGCATGAATAACTTTTCGACGTTTGTTGGTCGACCCAAACAAAGTAAATCCAGAACCTGTCCGAGGAGACGGAGGCCGCTGAAGTAGTCCAGGAGAAGGAAGCTTGGAGGTGCCTTCTGGAAGGGACGGTGCTTCCGAATCGAATGGGAGAAGAGGTAGAAGATTATGAATAGCCATAATCACAGGGAAGCCATATAAGTACATCCAGAGAAACGACGCGAAATGGCACATAAGCATTGCCTACCATACTTTACCCACATAAAAAAATTAAATAATAAAATGATTGCAAGAGATCAATCTAGACTTTCAAAAATACGCGAAGTTCTAGCTATGAATCGCAGCGTCCTGCGCGCCTCACTGACCCGCCTTTCTATACGTGTCAAAAACAAGAACTATGTATTCAAAATGATGCACATTTCATATTCAAATATTGACTGTGTTCTACACAAAAAATGTACATGTGTGCGTAATGCGCATTGAAGGGAAGACTCGCATGTGTTAGTGTCACAAATGTGGCAATCATTGCCATCTGTTGGTACCTTATTGATCTACTAAACGATGGCAAACTTCGTAATAATTTTAATAGTGGTAATGTGCTAAATTTCCATCGTTGTCCGTGAGACAATTCTTGGTGGATAATGCGCAAGTTAAAATGTGCAAGTTTATTCGGGTCAACCTATATAAGCGAGCAAACTATTTCAAACATGAAAATAAAAGCAGGAACCGTTTGAAGGACGAAAATCTCGAATCAATTTTAAAATTGTCACTAAATATGCCGAAAATAATGTCAACTGACCAATGTCGCAAATCAAAATACATATTGCTCACATCCTCTAAGCTCTACGATTTATTTATTTATTTGTAAGAAACAAACAGCTTTTAATACAAATATATATACAGAGAAAGTTTAACAAAAGGTAAACCAACAAAGTTTCTGGTACTAACAGTGGTTAAATACAGATGTTTTATTTATGAAGCTAACATTTTCGATACATTTTATACTCGTGCATCAATTTATAATAGGTACAGAGTTTTCATTATGCGTAACTTGTACCAAAAAAAGAGTGACGTGAGAATCGAACCCAAACAATAATAATAATAATAGTTGGATGATTTGTACAGCGCCGTTTTTGTGAAAAATCACCTCAAGGGCGCTGTACAAATATGTATTAACTAATTATGTACAAACAGATACAGAAAAACATTAAAAAAAACAATCCAACTACTAACCGAAGAATGAAGAATCGGATTATGATTTAAAAATAAAATAAAATTGATAATGTGGACGAGGGACGAGTGAAATCGATTTAGTATTATTTAGAATCTGTAAAATACATAAAAATAGATTGTGCACCACTGAAATAGACTTTGCCTATACTTCCGCATTACGGGTATTGCGACCAGAAGCCGATACACGGTGCATGTGGAGCGACTGAATTGTTCAGCATGTATGGTGCACCTCACATAATGTTGTTATAGCAGGGACATTGTTCAATTCATGTGGACTGATCGACATTTTGCGACAGTCTCAGACATTTAGCAAGTAAGTGCTCGTTGTTGTAATACGGATTGTTCTCTGTTGGAACTGTAGGAAGCAGGTATGACAATTTAATTAAGAGAGAGTGAGGACTTTGGAAAGAAGGAAGAGGGAAAAATTTGGTAAATTTTAATCATCAGCCCCTTCACCTAAGCCAAGCTACTACCAGCGCCTCTAGCGGTAGATGCCAATGCATTGTTCGAATATCGTAAACGGATCCAAAAAAAAATTGCATGGAGTTACTTAAGGTACACATTCAAGTTTTGTTTTACTCAAGTTCCTCTGTTTTCTATTTAAAAATAACCTTAGCACCTTTTCCATTTGGATTTACACGTGTGGTGCGGACGGAAAATTTATTAAAACGACCAAAAGTTTCACCCTTTAGTATGTAATTTTATGCAAATGTATAATTCTTTTGAATGATATTTTACTTTATCAAAACTACACCATGATCGGCAGGAGTGTCGTACACTCCATCAAGAGTGAAAAGCTGTGCATAACCCAAGAAAGTGAGTAATAAAAGATATTAAAAGATTGTTTGTCAAAATGTATTTTTCCATGAATATGGCAAGGAACTTGTACGCGAATTTATTCAGTTGGCCACAAAAATCAGGGGAAGATGATAATAATACGGCCGTTTTAAAATTTTCAACGCACAATCATACCCGAACATGAAAAACTACACACAGCCTACCTTTGGCCATAGATCAATTGGCTATCTAGAGGGTGTCTAGGCCAACAGTCTTACTCAGTCTTAATCCATAAGTTGATAGACTTCTGTAGATTATAAATAAACCGACGATTCAATAAAGTTATCTAATTCTGAGGAAACGCTTATTAAAAGCGCATTTTGAGATGACATGAAAAAAAAACAAAAAATAACCGACAACATCTATCTACACCCAAAAGTAAATTGGTATGGACAGGACACACCGCGTACAGGAAGGACAACAGACAGACAAATCTCACAAGGACAATCTATAGACTTCAACGTTGCCCAAGAGCAAACAAAGAAGTTTAAGGTCGCCTTGAAACCAGATGGGTCGACAAGATATAAAAGTCGGCGGAAACACGTGGCAGCGCAAACCAAGGAACCGATAACAGTGGAAGCAGCTAATGAAATAAACGACGATCAGTAAAGGAGAAAGATAGCAATCGCTGGACCATCCAAAAACTAGCCCGAATGCTAACCATCTGTATTAAGTAATAGGGAAGAACGGGTTTTCAAAGATTACGACAATGCCAATTCAACGCAGACCAATGGCCGAACTTGAATAATACAATAACTGCGAATACATTCAGAGAACTATCATGATGATGCCTCTGAATATGGACGGCAATGATATAGAATATAATAGATGAGCCAGCCGATGGTCGGTTAGAAGACACAATTGGGTCCACTCACAGATCAAATAGAGTAGACATATTATATTTTAATTGTAAAGCAGAACATCTGTTTTCTTAAAACTTTAAAACGGTCTCCGTGGTTGCGTGGTTGCGTGGTTACGATCCTCGACTACAAACCCGGAGGTCGCGGGCTTCAAATCCCGCAAGTAAATTTTATTTGATTGAATTTGTGTTATTTCACAATTTATTGCTAATCTCGTGTTCTCGCTGTCAATGCTTGTAACGAATCGATGCTTCATGCCACTCTATACAGAAGATTCTGAAATTCGATCAATTAAATGGCTGCTAGTCCGCTGGTACACTGTACCACGTACAGTTCATCGATTCTACCCATGCGGAAGTCTCCGCTGACCCCTGCTGGGAACCTGGGACCTCTGGGTGAATGAGATGAGAGTACGCCGCGCGCCGCAGAGCCGCAGCACAGATTGCACACTTTAGACGTGGACCGAATTATTAAAGTAAATGGCGAGTACAGAGATTCACGGACAATACAGAGAACAAATCTTTTCAATAAAATTCAGAGCGAAACTCACAACGGATCTCTTCAGAAAGTCATATTTACAGTAATATCTACTTGCTATATTAACCGTTAGAGTGCGGTGCAGCGCTATGGCGCTGAAAGCGTTAGCCATGTAAATTGCGACGAAGCGCTTAGGCGCTGCGTTCTTCAGTATTTGTTGATCCTTACAAGAGCACGTGTTCCATTTAAGAGCGGTGCGTTGCAGTTGGCGTATATCTTTTATACTACAAACGAGTATATTGTTTGTCCTGTTATAATAAATTAAAACGATATATTTCATCATGTCGGATCTTAGTTCTATCGCGGACGATGTATCAAAGGACGGCGACATTACAGATGTTGAGCCCTTCGATCTAATAAATGGAGACAGTGATGACGGGAAAGCGATTATTGGGCGTAGCAATAATAGAATGCGAATAGAAAGTGAATGTTCCTCATATGCGCCCACTGTAAGACGGGACTACATGACCTTTGCACGGGAAAACACAATTGTGAAGCGACATGATTGTCTATTTTTTTTCTCTACATATTTAGTGATTTTAGTTTTTTATTATATGCATCGGATACAATTCTTTTTACGTTTAATATCAAAAAGAATCATTAAATTTGGTTGATATTTGTTCATGTTCCTGGATTTTTAGTTAATATCATATTTATTTACTAATAACACAAATTATCAATAGCTGTTTACGGTACTTGCAAAATCAGTACAGCACTAAAACGGTTAATGTCATCGTTGCATTTGCATAACAGACGCACTACGCGCTACTCGGCGATTATCGATTACCCGATCGGAAAAGAATTACGACTATTATTGTATTTTATAAAGTGCAATGAATCTAGAACAAGGTGACGAAACAGGATCATTACTATCACTACCTGCGGAGTCCCTTTCGGCCATGAAATGAAATATTATAATACATTAGCACCACGTCAGCGATTAGAATTTTTTTGCACATCTGTTCAAAAGTTGGTCCTTCGAGACGGATAAAGATTCTTTGAAGTGTGAATTGTTTTTTTAAGAAACTATGGATTGGGAGTTTCGCAGAAATTCTAATATAACATAATTATTAAATAGCCAATCGGCCCCATTTTTTTACATTTAAAAGATCCCCATTAAAAGATGCGTTTCAGTCTTCTATCAAAATTGTAATCAGCTGTCGTTTATAACAACATGACAGTAATGCTTTTCTGCGCATCATAAATTGTTCAAAAGCAGAAAAGAACATAGAATCTGCGTATAACAAGGACCTTTCAAATGTCAAAAAAAAAAACAAAATAGCACTGATCGGTCATTTGTTGACAATAGTGTTACATTTGAATATCTATGAAACAAGCCAACCTAAATGTACACAACAATAAAATAATTAGTGTTTAGATTGGACCTGATTCCAAAGGGCTTTTTTGTTACAATCCGGAGTAGAATATAAAAATAAAACACGTAGAAAGAACAGAGAAATTTAAGGTGAAATAACTCTTTCGAGAGAAATTTCACAATTTTTTATTGTTACAACATAATGAAAACTGCAACCTTTGCGCTCACCGTCTAACGCACCTTGTATTAAAATTATTCTCGTTTAGCCGGTACGAATCACACCATCCTCCAAACGATTCCCATTATTTAACTTCCGATTTATTTCTCTAATCTTCTAGCATGGACCACTGACTCCACGGCAAATGAGCGTCTCGTATTTTGGTCTTGGGTCGCTTCCCGTTCGGCGAAATGCGGCTCGGTCAACCGCATGCTTGGGTACTGCGCGGTTCTATGACTGTACACTCTATAATATATGTTATATTATATGTATAGGTTCACCGTACATTTCTTCGTACATAGTGTACATTTTGGTCAGCTGACCGGTTCTATAGAAGGGAACAATCACACGCGCGTTCGATTGTTTGCGTTTGAATTCTTTGTCTTGTTCTGCAAATTCACAGCGCTGTATTTTATTTGGCATCCTCTATGAATATCCGGTTCGAAGGACCATTTTTTTCTAGTGAGAAAAAGATTGTGTTCCGATTTGTTCTATGACTGTGAACTCTATTATTAAAGAGTTCGGTTGATTATACATTTTGGTTAGTTAAGCATCTTATAGTTAAAATTAGATTTAAAGAATCTTTATGAAATAAACGATAATTGGTATTTACATATTATTTGCAGACGTTGCGGTCCTTGAAAAGGTTTGAACGGGATTAACCGTCAAAATAGAAAGACACAGTAGATCTTAATGTATACAATAGTAAAAAAAATATTTATTAACGAGTAGCAATGAAAATAATGTTTTCAAATCTAATACTTGTTCATTTAAAAATAATTGTTACGTTACTGTAAAACTATAATAATCCGAAGGTCGCTTGCTGCGTGCGCAAGTAATTTTTATTTAATTAATTTGGGTTGTTTCACAATTAATTCATTTAAAAATAATATATAGTATATTTGCGGACGTTCCAGAGTGTAAGATACTCTCAGTATCGCCTTGGTAAAAGACCACCATTCAGAAATTGAAATGTTGCTAGAAATGGCTTTTAGCCGTGGTTTTCCCCACCTTCCTCTCCCCCTTCTCATTCCCCTCACCAATACCTTCAGCCTCACAACATTCCCCAATCGGGAATGCCATAGTCTCACTGGCTCCATACGGTTGGGAGCAGTTTGGGACCCTTGTGCGGTATATAAAAAACAATGTAAATAGTTTTTTTTTTAAGAATTAAAATTATTATAACTCTCTGAAAGGACGAATTTTGTCCTTTAGAGTCTGTTATTATTCATGGCGAGTTCAATGTTTTTTATTTGGCATCTGCAAGAGATATCCGGCTCGAAGGACCACTTTTTTCCCCATAAGATACGACACAAATAGATAACAGAAGAACATTCCCCTCTGAAGAGGAATAAAAAATAATTATGAGAAATAGTTATTTTTAATTAGTCATGATTTCACGGATGGTAAAATGACAATTCGGACATCTTGTTCGGTCCATTCGCGCGAGATGATAAACGGATAATGACGCCAAATCATTTTTATATATAGACCTCGTACTCATATGTCTGCTCTCTTTCATTCAATCTTGCGACGTTATTGTGAGTCAGAGAGAAAGAGAAAAAGTATGTGATTCAAAAGGCATAGATAATAATTCATGAATAGTAGGTACTGTCGGTACAATTAATAATTAATAAATCATAGAAATAAAACTTAAAAACTCGCGTTTAAATAGATGTTATTAATAAATAATAATTAACCGCCCGCAATAATCAATTAAATATGTCCGTTGTGTGAAATATGACAATTTTATCTTTACAGAGAGGACGGAAATAATTATTATTGTGAATGTGGTAATAAAAAATTATTACCATTATTAATTCAAATAGAATATAAAATATCGAAGGCTGATGCCAATTCTATAATAAAGTTATGAAGTTGTGAATTCTTGCTTGTCGTTTGGGTGCTATAATTGACTT
>JAHDVE020004077.1:0-12188 GCA_022606495.2 Halesus radiatus
CTATAATTAAATTTTTCTAAAACTGTGTTCATCTGAAGTGACCTGCCAGGTAAGTATGTTTTTCTGTATCTGTCTGTACATAATTAGTTAAGAAATATTTGTACAGCGCCCTTGAGGTGATTTTTCGCAAAAACGGCGCTATACAAGTCATCCAACTATTATTATTATTAAACTTAACACTCTTCTTTTCAGACAATCATATCCATAGATTGAACAAATGCACACGTAAATTGCTTAGCTAGGCTAGCCGGTTAGTACTCACCTAAAGTCACTTATAGAATAAGAAAAAAATATTTCACGCATGGGTGCGCAAATGCGTCCACAGCCCGCAACACTGTAAATAACTAAATGTGTAAAAAAAAAATTATATTAATATCTATTAAAAACTTCTTAAGCTTTTTAAGGTCATTATATAAATATTTTCCAGTCCTAAATATTATAAATATTTTAAATAAATACCAAATCTTCTTGTGCCACCAATCTTCTAACAAATGTAACATTAATAGAAAAGGAGGATAAAATAACAACTGTTAAAATCATATCTTTAACGACCTGCCAGGTAAGTATGTTTTTTCTCTATTTCTTTGTACATAATTATACAGAGAATTTTTCACAAAAACGGTGGTATAAAAATCATCCAATTATTATTATTATTATTCTTGAGATTCGTAAAGAATGCAAGGCTGATGTAAGCGTAGTGAGCAAGATCAAGAAAGGGACGCTTAGATGGTTTGGGCATGTAGAGCGAATGAACGAAGAGAGGAGTGTAAGGAGAATATATGACACGAATGTGAATGGAAGAAGAAGCCGGTACGCCCGAGGAAGAAATTACACGATCAAGTGAATCAAATATTTGAGTCGGGCCATGTCAGAAGTCGGAATAACAGAAGAGAATGTATGAGACTCTGTACGAAAGCGAATGAAGCAAGAAGTGAGACCAAGATCGAGTTGTTTAGTGGTACGTCCTCTCTGCCTACCCCTGCGGGGAAACGGCGTGATGGTTAATTAGTTAGTTTATTCTTGAAAGATCTTCGTGGCTCTATAAAGTAATGAGTTTTGTGATTTTGTTTTCTTTCGAAAGGGAAGTCTTACTTCATTTCTTCTTCTTGTAGAGTGGTTATGTCTGTGTTGATGTTTATTAATTTTTATCAAATATTTTGTATAATTTTTTAACATATAGATATATTTTTAATGAAAATAAAAATACAACTTTGTTTATAACCACGAGAATTTTATTTAATTTTATTAGGACCGACCGATTTCGCTTAACACAAGCATCATCAGGGTACAAAATTAAACTTAATTTAGTCAATTAATTAAACAGTTTGATTTCGTACCCTGATGATGCTTGTGTTAAGCGAAATCGGTCGGTCCTAATAAAATTAAATAAAATTCTCGTGGTTATAAAGAAAGTTATTGTTTTATTTTCATTAAATATGTCTAACCACAAAGTGACTGCTTTCTATCAAAATATATATTTTTAATATTTACTCCAGACAATAGGCTTTCATAGAATAACGTAGAACACAAGAAATGGGATCCAAGAGTCTGTCCATTAGGGCCTTAAATTTCTGATACAAATTTTGTTTCATGAACATAATTTTATTTCGATTAACTTGGAATGACAATATATCGAGGCATTAGTTCAATAGGGAACTAACTAAAAATACCCCATTTTGAGAAAACTGGATTTGAAAATGTTTTCATAAAGTCATCGCTCCGATGTAAAGTTATTTTGCTAATTATTTATTAGGCTGGCAAACTTTTGAAGTAGAAATTCAGTGCTCTTTTTTTTTGAAAACCGTATTGATTGGTATCAATAATGGAAATTTTTTCCAAATACTTAACTAATTTTAACTGAATGTATTTTTCAAGATTTTGATTCACTTGATCGTGCAATGTCTTCCTCAGTCGTCCCCGGCATCTCTTTCATTCACATTCGCGTCATATATATTCTCCTTACACTCCTTTCTTAGTTCATTTGCTCTGCATGCCCGAACCATCTAACCGCTCCTTTCTTAATCTTGCTCATTACGCTTACATCAGCCTTGCACTCTTTACGAATCTCAACATTTTTCCCAAAATCATACATGGTTTTACCATACAGAGATCTCATTTGTACAGCATTCAGTCTACTTTCATCCTTCCTCTGCCATTTCCATGTCTCACTGCCATACATCAGGGTTGGTATAAGCACTCCATTTTAAACTAGGTACAAACATTATGTTTTTATATTTAAAAAAAATAAGGTTTTTCGTAGAAAGCAATCATATGGTTTGACTCAGCCAAGCGAAACCAGTTGGTGTATAAATTTAAATAAACCTGTTGTTAAAAACAAAGTGTTAGTTTAATATTATAAAAAAATAAGGTTTCCACTTACAGGTTTCCTTGAGCCCTGTGCTGAAATGTGTTTTCTTTCTTCACAGCATCGCACTGTTAATTATATTTCCAAATAAACACTGAAACTATTCAAAGGTAAATCACAACTCATGTTTTATTATTAAAAAAGATATTGTAGGTAACACCGAAATCTTAAAAAAAAAAAGTTATTGGAAAATTACTAAATCACTTTACGAGTCCATTGTTCATGAATCTTTTCAATATTATTTATCACTTTTACGCGAGGTCGCGCCTTCTTTATCTGAAACGAAAAAAAATGTAACAAATTAGACATCTGTACAATAATAACCATACAGATATGAAGAAGACTATGAAGGTGCCCGCGCACTTTCATGGACAATAAAATAGTGCCCGCCCACATTTTATAGACAATAAAATTACATCAAATCCACAGTTTCGTACATTTGACATTTGACGGTTTCTCCTCTGTAAAAAACAAGACAAAACGTAACTTATAATAAGTACAATAAGCTAAGTTCTATTCAGTTTTGTTTAAAACAAAGAAAAAACATGTTTTGATATTCGAAAACTGAAATAAATCTTTGTCATTCAATATTTGAATCGCGTAAAATAGATTATATTTTTCGGTCTGTTGACACTTTTTATAACTAGTTGAGGGGAACTAACTAACTCTGTTGAGGGGAACTTAATCCACAAAAAACGATATACTAAATTGATCGTAAATTTGATCAAAAATTTGGTTGGGAAGAGCGTATTTGTGCATTTGAACAGCGTTGAGGCAACATTTCGGCTCAACAGTTCCTCAGTAGGGTTGGGAGGAACAGCTGTTAGAATGCAAAAAAATAATTAAACGTTTAGTAAATATCTAGTATGGATGAGGAGTATTTTATTTATTTTTGTTTTCTCTAAAATTATGATTTTTTTTTTCATGGCACATACTTAAAAAATTAAAACAAAAATAAATTAAATACTTCTCATCCGTACTAGATATTACCATAACTAAACCTTTAATTAAAAAAAAATAGATCATTCAATTTGGATGGGTATTTTGGCGTCCAATCCAAAATTCAGTTTTGAATGAAACAGGCACCGCAGCCGTTCCCCTTAAAAGCTTACAACCAGAAAACTTTTGTAATTGGAAACCTTATAAAATTTCTTAAAAACGAGTGTAGAATTTATAGATTAATCAGCCGTTGTATTTCTTGCGTTAGCAGATTACAAATTGTGCATTTTTAATGCCTCCCTTTAGTTCAATGAAAGACTAAGTAAGTGACGAAGTAAGTAACATATAACTTGTGAAGCACTCAATTCATAAAGTAATAATAACACAGATAGTTTCGGAAACAACAGTGCCGTGATCAGGGCAGTACACAAAAAAACATTTTTTAATTCATTGAAAAGTGGGACAGCTTGACATAATTATTAACTTTGCTGATGGCCAAATGAGAAACAAAAGACCGACAGCTTAAAAATATGTACCCAAAAGAACTCCGTCAAAAAAACTCCTTATGCCTTTTTAGGTAATTTTATAATTATTCTCCAGTCCTACATATTATAAATATTTCAAATAAATACCAACTCTTCCTAACATCCAATAGAAAAGGAGGATAAAATAGCAACTGTAAAAATATCATCTCTATACTTAAATTTTCTAATAAAACTGTGTTCATCTGAAGCGACCAGCTGCAGGTAAGTATGTTTTTCTGTATCTGATTGTACATAATTAGATAAAGACTAGGAAGTAATATTTTTACAGCGCCCTCGAGGTGATTTTTCACAGAAATTGCGCTATACAAATCATCAAATTATTATTATTAAAATAAAATTTTAAAAACTTTACTAAAATTGTACTAAAATATTGCCCTACTGAATTTTAAAAGAAAAAAATGAGTAACACACACACTTCAGGGACAAAAACCTCATATCTAATAAGTATTCCAAGATTAAAACATCATTTGGCCAGAAAAACAATAATTTTCATCCTACAAAATTTTATATAGCCCTTCCTAATGATATTAAAAATACACGGAGATACAAAATATGACTAAGTAAACATGATGATAAGAAAATCACAAAACTTATGAAGACAACATATAACACCAACAAAACATCCCTCAGTCCGCTTTGGAATAGGAATCCCTAGTGAGGGGGACATCGAATGTAAGAAACTATTGTAACATACTTATTCTTAACAATGTAACATAAATATTAATGTATCTTAAATGGAATTTAATAAATAAATATATTTAAAAAACACGCACTATTTTATAACTTAAGTTAAGGGTATTCATTGTTTTTGTGTTTAATTCGTAGAACTCCATTTAATTAAAAAAAATAATATAAATCAAATTTAATAATGTTATTATTAAGTTCTGCAAGTATTTTTATTGTTTTTATTAAAATTGCAGTTTGAAAATGGCCTTAAACGCCGAAACAGCTTCCACAATAATAAAAAAAAAACTGAAAATTAATAATAACATTATTAAATTTGATTTACATTAAATTAAAAAATAAATAAAATAAGGGTGTCAAACTGTTTTATCATTGAAGTGGTTATCTTTTACATTGGTACAGCATTCTTAATACGTTTTTTTTATTTTAAATAATACTTAGGACGGGACTTCATTAAAATAAGCAATAACTATTTCAGTTGGTGGTGACACTTAATGATGTATTTTTAATTCTGTTTTAGCAGAAAATATATGCGTTAAAATTGATAGAATCACGTAACGCCATGTTAAATGCTATCCTCACTATGAACCAGAGAACCTGTTTTATGGGTTGTTGGTTTGGATTAATTAAAAATAGGAAAAATGTAAAAAATAATTGCTTATGTAAAACTTTACCATTGAATTTATTATAATATAAATGAAAAATTATGTAAGCTTGTAAAAAATGTACATAAATTAATTTGTTAACCTTTTCCAAAAAGCACATTCACATTCACAAACAAAAAAATATTTTTGATATATTTTTTTTACGGTTCAAATGAAAAGACCATCGAAGGTGAAAAATTCGCACCTCGATTAGAAACTGCGAAAAAGCAGTGTTCGCGTTTCGGTTGGGCTTGGTCTTGCCTTTATGAATTTTTGATGCGGCGGCGAGTGACGTGCGACTGGCAGATGAACGCGGTGCGCGCGGGGGGCGGGCTGCGGGGGGCGGTGCGAGGAGGCGGGCGGGCCGCGGGGAAGGGGGGCGCCGCAGGGAGGGGGGCGGTACAACTAACCCGGAGATAAGGGCACGTTTACTGGTACCTATAAGAAAATACATAATTTATTCTAGAGTGATGGAAAAATACTTTAATGTTCCAATGAAATCACGGTAGGTATGGTCAATTTAAAGTCTGTGAAAGCAGAAATCTTATTTTTATGAAAAAAACACTTACAGCCGTCCTTGCCAACCCTACTGAGCAACTGTTGAGCCGAAAATTTGCCTCAACACTGTTCAATGCACAAATACGCTCTTCCCAACGAAATTCTCGATCAAATTTACGATCAATTTAGGATATCGATTTTTGTGGATTAAATTCCCCCCAACAGGGGACTACTTATAAAAAGTATCAACGGGGTGAACAAATGTCAGTGAAATGTCAAAAGTAATTATTGGTTCGCAATCTATTTATCGTGATTCAAATATTGAATGACAAAGATTTTCAACTTAACTTATTTTACTTATCATAGGTTGCGTTTTGTCTTGTTTTTGAGAAAAGTACTTTCGCCGTATTTGATGTTATTTTATTGTCTATTAAAGTGAGAGGGTACTATTTTATAGTTACAAAAGTGGGCAGGCACCTCCATAGACAATTTTGGATATAAATGCTTGTAAAGAGGCAAACAGAGAAAAAGCTCAACAAAACACTTGTTAATATATTTAATTATTTGTACAAAAATAAAAGGACAGGGTAACGTGTCTTTTGGCTAGCGGGGACGGGCCAGTTGCAAACATCAAACATTTATTTTTCGCTTGGTCCGGCCCCGTACAAGCATTGCATAAAATAGAAGTATATTATTGTAAATTGAATTAAAATGAATTTAAATGTAATAACAATAAAATAAAATATGTATTTTAAAAATCCATGTAAAATCCCAGATGGGCTAATTAAAAAAAAATATTGCACAGGTGTTCCAACTGTCAGCCTACTGGTAGCATTCCCATTTTGGAAATTTTGTGGAAGTTAAGAAAGCTTTGAAGTACATGACTACTTCTATCAGGTTACTAAATTTTGCAATACATCATGTTTCTATTCTGAAAATTGTTTTCCTTCACTGTGCCATGTAAAACCGGCTTTACAATCCCCCCGGCCTCCCTGGCCTCCCCGGCCCCTGTCAGAGAGATGTACAATCAGGAGGAAGAAGACTGGGTAGGGGAGAGGCGGGGGACCCTTTACCTTTTGTGCTGCGCGCGCCGCGGGTGCCAGTTCGTTACTGGTAAACAGCGCGCCGCCATTTTCACGGGTTTTTACGAAAATCCAGTTGACTTGTGAAACTTTTAAATAAGTGAACTCCGAAGAATAGCCTTACTTCTAAGCTTTAGGAAAAAACGACTTGTTTAATATGCATTTCAACGTATTTCCTACCCTTCCTTTTAATTATACGTCGTCTTATTGCATTAATAGCAGCGGTGTGAAGTCCACAATTGCTGAAAAGCTGTACCTACCCCAAGTAAAACGAACAATAAAAAGAAATTAAAAAAAGCGACAAATTTCTGTCGATAAGGAATTTGTACGCTCATTTATTCAGTTGGCCATAAAATTCAGCGGCAGATGATTTTAAAATGGACGTTTTCAAATATGCAATGCTCAATTCATACCCAAGCTTGACAAATTATACATAGCCTACCTTTCGTCATAGAGCAATGCACGCCACTGATTAATAGTTTCCACAACACATTTACCGCCATCTAACTTAGCCATCTAGTTTCCCCATTTATGTGAATACCGTAAAAGAGTCCCAACTGCTCCCTACTGTCCGTAGTTAGTGGCGACCATGGCGTACCCAGTGAGGTTTTCTTCTATTTTTAATGAATGTTAATTCCATTCAAAGCGATGAAAACGATAATAAAATTAAATCATTGTAGAAAATAATTTTTTTTTTTTTTTTTTTTATATGAATTCCTCACAAGAGTCCCAACTGCTCCCAACCGTCTAGAGCCAGTGAGACTATGGCATTCCCAATTAGGGAATGTTGTGAGGCTGAAGGTATTGGGGAGGGGAAGGAGAAGGGGGAGAGGAAGGTTGGGAATACCTGGCTATTCAGATCTGGTCACCAAACACAGCTAAAGCCATTTCAAGCAACGTTTCAATTCTGAATGGTGGTCTTTCACCAGGGCGATACTGAGTATCTTCCACTCTGGAACGTGCGCAAATATACTATATATTATTTTTAAATGAATTAATTGTGAAACAACACAAATTAATTAAATAAAAATTACTTGCGCACGCCGGGATTTGAACCCGCGACCTTCGGATTCGTAGTCGAGGGCCTTACCCCTCGACCATGGAGGCCGTCATATTGACATAATCTATATGAAACATGAATACGGAAAAAACGACAGAAAATAAAATATTTCAGTCTGGGACAACCCACCTGATCCGGGGCAACCGATTAACCAATAGCTAATGAGACCAGTTCAATTTAATATTATTCTCCATTTTTTATCCCATATGGACAAATCTTGAATTTGGGATATGATATCGATGAAGATGACATAAATTGAACTGGTCTCATTAGCTAAGTTGGTTAACCGGTTGCCCCGGATAGGCAGAAGTCCTGGGTTCGAGTCCCAGATGCGACTGAAATGTTTTTATTTTCTGTCGTTTTTTTCCGTTTTTACGTTTCAGTTAGGTTATGTTAATATTATTTTCTACAATGATTAAATATAATTAAAAATTGACAATAAAATACGTTTTTAGATATCTAGAAAATGATGAAGTTACGAGCTTTCAAAGTGAACTTGAGAGTAGAACATAGATATAAAAAAAATATAAAAAAACGTTTCTTTCGGTCATTTAAATTTATTTTAAATTCTAGTCCTAAATTCGGAAAAAAACATTAATATTTTAAATAAATACTAATTCCTCTTTAACCACTAATCGTCTAATAAATATAATATCATTAACAAATAAGTTTTAAACCGTAACTGAAATATCATTCAATGTGCGATGTTTTCCAATATTTTGTCCTGTGCGTGCAAAATCATATCTTCCAAGCTAAAACTTTATAATATAACATGTTAATCTGGAGTGACCTGCAGGTAAGTATTTTTTTGTTTTTTTTTTTCAAAAAACTTAATCTAAATTAAATTTAATAATTTTATTATTAAGTTCTGCAAGTATTTTTAGTTTTTATTATTGCTGTTTCGGCATTCAAGGCCATTTTCAAACTGCCTGAAAATGTTGCAGTTTGAAGACCTTTGTCAATTTTTGAAAAAAATAGATGGAGTTCTACGAATTAAACACATAAACAATTAATATACAATATCAGACGGGTCTATTTACTATACACATGAACAAACAATAGTGTGTATGAATTTATACGGAATGACAATAATTAAAATTCATTTTTGCGTGTCTCTTGAAACCTTCAAGATTTGTGTTGAAAATATAAAGAGAGATGTTATTTAGCAGTACCATACTCCTTGTCTCGCTGTGCTGACCTAACACGCTTGTTCTATCATGGGGAATCAATATCAGATCATGATGCCGTCCCCGGCAGTAGTTTGGCGAGTTTGGCGAGTCTAGGCGCCCTCGTGGCAGCCGGCTGCGTTTTGTAGTCGCTCCCGATTTACCTTGGAAGTATCGGGAAGTTATTAATTTTCCCGGTGCAAAAATAGCATAAAATAACCGCAATAATTTTTGGGTTACATGTATAAAAATTACATAATTTTAGTGCTGTCGTTTCGAGCTTAAATCAAGTTTATAATAAAAACCCAAATATTTTGAGTTGAAATCTGCTTCGTTCTTCCGAATTAACGCATTAGACATCGGTCACATCTGGCGGCGGTCGGTCGAAGGCTATTAACACGTGTACTAGTGAAGTGCGGTGGTTGTAAAAAATACTGTATACAACCGGGAAGTGGGCTGCTGGGTCCCCAACAAGAACACCAGCTGGGGCGAGAACGAGCCTTTACCTACGTCATTGAGATAGTGGCCAAGTACCTCAACAAGCACGACTTTGACCTGATCTGCTGGGTGCATCAGGTGGTAGAGGACGGGTATGAGTTCTTTGCCAAGAAGCAACTGGTACTGCAGGGAATTCGATAATGCAGGAGCAATGATGTCAGTGGACTAGACGATGAAGTGCTCCTCCGGATCCTGAAGCCGGCTGACAAGCGCCTGGCGTACGTGCAGACGAACACCAATCCGACCCATCACGCCACCAGGGGCGTAACCAAGACAAAGAAGATTTTGAGGGCCCTTTGGATAAATCCCACCGGCCACCATCCTCCCCCGCCGCTCCACCCTTTTAAGAGTGTTCTGTGTTATTTATCCTAAAAAATATGGATAATAATTCTTTGTCTTAGCTTAAATACATTCTTGAATATAATGGAAACAGTCACTCTATCATTTGTATTAGCGTCTTGCAATATCAAATACATTCTTGAATATAATGGAAACAATCACTCTATCATTTGTATTAGCGTCTTGCAATATTAAATACATTCCTGAATATAATGGAAACAATCACTCTATCATTTGTATTAGCGTCTTGCAATATTAAATACATTCTTGAATATAATGGAAACAAACACTCTATCATTTGTATTAGCGTCTTGCAATATATCGTAAGGAATAAATACAGTTAGCTTTTTTTTTTCAATTAAAAAAAAAAAAAAAAATAATAATAATAAATTCGTAGAATAATATAAGAATAGGAAGTAACATTTGTACAGCGCCCCTGAGGTGATTTCTCACAAAAGTGGCGCTATAAAAATCATCCGATTATTATTATTATTATTAAACACCTTATGGCATTCCGGAAGGTATGGACTGTCTATCAAATTATGTTTAATTTAATATGCCGTTATTTCAAGGGCCCCACCAGTTCTAGACTGAAGACTCACTCATCTGTTTGTAAATACGAGTAATAAGATAATCCCTAGCAAGTAATATTTGTACCGCGCCCTTGAAGTGATTTTTCACAAAAATGGCGCTGTACAAATCATCCAATTATTATTATTATTAATTTCGTCGGGGGAACGAGTACAAGAGTGTAAGAATATTTTAAGCAATGATTCAAATGAAACCATAAATTTTAATCTTACGCCTCACTGAATAGTGATAAATAAACAAAGAAATCATTTTTTAATTATTTTTATTGAGATTTATAAACTACATTATAATATTTAAGATTAAAAAATACATGTATATTAAATTTTTATAACTAGCTCAATTTAGTACTATTTCACAAAAAGACAATTCACCATAAATCTCTTATAGCTTTAAAACACATCTTTTCACACAATCATATCCATAGATTGAAGAAATGCACAGGTAAATTGCTTAGCTAGGCTAGCCGGCCGGTGCTCACCTGAAGTCACTTACAGAATAAGTTTTAAAATAAATAAAAATATCACGCATCGCTGCACAAATACGTCCACAGCCAGAAACACTGTAAATAACTAAATGTTTATACAAAAAAATGTTAATATCTATTAAAAACTTTTTAAGGTCATTTTATAAATATTCTCCAGTCCTAAATATTATAAATATTTCAAATAAATACCAACTCTTCTTGTGCCACCAATCTTCTAATAAATGTAACATCAAAAGAAAAGGAGGATAAAATAGCAACTGTAAAACTATCATCTCTATACTTTTCTAATAATACTGTGTTCATCTGAGGCGACCTGTCAGGTAAATATGTTTTTCTGTATCTGTTTGCAGATAATTAGGTAAAGAATATGAATTAATATTCGTACAGCACCCTTGAGGTGATTTTTCACAAAAACGGCGCTATATAGGCTAAATAAATCAAGATACATTTTTAAACACTCAGTCAAATTGTGGAAGCATTAAAAGGTATACGCATTTAGAATTCAATTTTTTTTTAAAGTTTGGATTAGTCTAAAATTGAGTTGGCACATATAAGACCATTTTCATGGAGTTTTATGTTATATTGTAAAAAGCCCTTGTAATTATCCACGTTTCATAATAAAGTTACAATTGTCCACTGGGTTTGAACATAGCCAACATGGACGCCATTTGCAGTAACACCGCCCTTTTGGGGGCAGTTCCAAAAGATCCGTCCGCAAACGGCAACCGGGGAACTCTCCCGCCAGGCAATACAGCACCACCTACAAAACAGTTACCAGCCATTCCTTACCGCAGTCAAACAACCCAATAAAACTAACACCGCCCTTTCCGGAAGGTGGTTCCAGTGGCCAAGTGTTTGGCGTAGGGAAGCTTTGAGATGGAAAATGGCCATCGTGGAAAAAGCTCCGAACAGATGCTTCTAATTTTAGGCACGCGCCTTTTTATGAAGTGGTGAAATGTGAACTGCGCCCTCTGTGGGATTTGCAAATAATTTGCAAATTGTTCAGACCTGTAACAGACATACAACAAAGGTTTTCTCAAAATTTGAACAGAAAGGAAAACCGAAGTCCTAAATGCTCAGAGCCTGTTGGACTTGGCCACAGAGCAAATAATACATAGATTTGTCCTAACGCGCAAGGGGAAGTAACCAAATTAAGAGGTGCGGGGGCGAGCTAGGCGTGCCGCAAATCCAAGTAAAAAGGTTCCGCTCGATTATAAAAACTGAATATTTTGTTAGAGTATTTAGCAAATGATTTGAAATTTGATTGCCGCAGTAAAAATCAAGCGAAACAAA